>PVKP010022643.1:0-37414 GCA_004027715.1 Plecturocebus donacophilus | reverse complement strand
TTTGCCTCACTCGCACTCGCGCTCGCCCCTTGCTTTCTCACATACACACAAACACTGGCGCCGCGGCCGCCGCACGCGCTCCCCAGCTCGCACCCGCCGACATCCCCCCTCAGCCTGCAGCAGCCGGGAGCACCGCTTCCCTCCTGGCGTCCCCTCCCCAGCGCGCACTCCCTCCACACGCCTCTCGCCCACCGTTCCGCTGGGCGCCTACCGGAGCGCCCCAGTCTCCCCGACGCTCCGGGGCCAGTCTGAAGAAAGGTTTTCCCTTCTCACCACTCGCTGACTCCCACCTCTCTTCTTCTGTTCGCAGAGGGACCGACTCTGGGGATGGGCACCCCCAGCGCCCCTCTCTTGGTTTTCCTGGCACCTCTGCTTCTCGGCTGCGCTAGGCAGAAAATTGGCCCACGGGCCAGGTCCGCAAGCCCCAGTCAGCGGCTCCGGGGGGGGTTAGTACCTCCCCATGCTCCCGGGCTCCTGCCGCATCCCTGCAGGTTCGCGAGGAGGACGGGCTGCCTCCCGCTCCTACAGTCCTGGCTTTCCTCTCAGCCTAGCCCTCTTCTGCCGCTGGGCTGCGCGCGGGGAATTCCGGTCCTCGCTGCAGCAAAGATTTCTCACCAGCAAACGGCCCGGGAATCTGGAGAGCCTGACGAGGGAATGGATGAGGTGAAAGGACTCAGCGAGGGGCGTGAGGAGAAAGGTCAGGCAAAGGGCAGCTCCGGGCGGGTGAAAGAGGCCAGGACCAGGAGGAGAGAATTTGGAGGAGGTAAGGATGGGGAGGACAGCCAGAGGAGTTGTAAGATCCTGGAAAGGGGAGGAGGCGGTAAAAGGTATTTTAAATAACAAAGTTTAGGGTATTGAAAAAGATGGGGGAAAGATTGAGAAATGAAAATTGAAGGAGGCCTCTAATATTCTGTTTGAACGACGTGAGGCAGAGATAGGAGTAAGAACTGTGTGAAGTGCAAAGTAGGAAAAGTGGTTAAAGATCCGGTTGCTTTCTATCACTGCAGGAGCAGGAGGGACACAGCACAAGGCTGACGGAGGGCCAGAAGGGCAGGGCGGGGCGGTGGGCGCAGGTGTCTGACAGGAAAATAGTGTTTCTCGTGCACGTCTCCTCTCCTCTGGGACTCTGGAATGCTCACTCCGCTCCGCGCCACCTCCAGGTAGACTTAAGCACTTCATTGATGATGTCAGTAGTTGTTTTGACTGGGTAGAAGTGGAAGTGAATTATTCTATGAAGTTTTAGGGTTACAGTCTTCCTGCCTCTCCAGAGTCACCTTTCAGACTGTCCTTTCATCTGGCTGCCCTGTACTGAGCTTGTGCCACACTCGGAAGCAGTCACTGTGGTGGCTGTGAGTGACTGGTTTCTGCTTTCCTCTGTGTGGTCTGAGATTTCCTGATCTAGTTAGTAAATACAATCTCCTGATTCCAGTAAACTGTGTGAGAGTCATTAGAAGGAGAGGTTCTCCTTAAACGTTAGGGAACCTAGGGTGATGTCTGCCATTAAAATTTTTAAAAAGATATAGCAAATGCCTATGTTTGCCTGATATAATATTTGAGAATAGAATGTTTAAAGCGGAATTCTTGCAAGGGACTCTCCTGCTAATGGCTTTTTGAAATATGCATTACCTTAACTCCTTCAATATTTTTTTATTTGGTGTCACTGATTACCTGTATTTGTAGCTTGTAGATGACATTTTAAAATTCCTGTTAAAACCTGAGTGCTCTTCTGATTCCTAATTTTTCAATTTTACTTTTAAAATTGAATCTTTTAAAAAATGTATCTGCTTTCCTGTTACATTTCACCACAGAGTGTTATAAAAAAAAAAACTAATTGTAACCGTATTTTACAAATAATACATTTGTCATTTCAGTTTGTGAAGTTTCAGTCTTACAAGTCAAGTGGGATTTGAAGCATTTTCCCTTTTTTATTTTTATGTTATAAAACATGGCTGTAAATAATAGTATTCTGTTTTCTCTTGTAAAAGAATAATAGACTATGACACATAAATTCAAGTTAAATTAAAATTTCAAAGTCCACCAAACTGTTGAACTTATCACTTGCTAGTGACGCTCTTCCTGATGCAGAGGCAATTATTAACATTTATTCTTCTCAAATGGAAAGATTTGAGTTTTCATATGATATAATAGCATCATTGATACAGATGCAGGACAAATTTTTTCCACTTAACTGTCATGATAACCCCTGGACTAATAACAACTGATGATACAACTATATATTTCCAAAACAGTAATTCAGTTGTTTTTAATTCCTCTTTTCCCAAGTACTTAAAACCTCTATTTTACTTTCTAAAACTAATCTCTATCTGTATGATATAAATATATATTTATAAATATATGTATCAAATATATTTTCTCTGTATGACACATAGAAATATATCATATATATTGTGTACACATATACATGTATATAGATGTTTATTTATGTCAAATAGTAATATTTTAAGCACCTACCTTGTTTATTTTTCTAGTGTCTGAGATATAAAGGTGAACAAAACAAAATCCCTGATATTCTTGAAAGACTCTTAATGTTTATGAATGCTTACTAATGCACCAGATGTTGTCTAATTTTTAATAAACTTTAGGTATCCTTGCATTTGTTAGGAAACCCAACTAAAGATTTAGATTCTTTCTCAAGGTTACATTCTTGGTAAGTGATGAAACCAGAACTAAGGATGGAATTCAAGTTATCTGATTTCAGAGACTGGGCTGTCTTTATTAAAAGCTGCTGAATTAATGAGTTTAAGGTGCAATGAGGGGTCAGGGAGCTGAAAAGTAAACTGCAGGAATCCATAGCATTCAGAAAGGTGGTATGTTCTACGTGAAAGACCTCAGGCTTTCAGAATAATAATTAATAACTGGTTTCAGATTACAGGCCCTTAATTTCTTGGCTGTATTGCCTTAGATACATTTACTTAATGTTTCTTTTCTGATAAGATATATGTAAACTTTCAACACAGTTCTGATACATAACTGGCAACTCTTGTTAATAATGAATTGCCCCCAAAATGTGATAAAGTCTCCTGTAGAGGGAAGTGCAGAGTGCCATGTGAACAAAACAGACTGTCTAACTGACTTTGAGGGAATTCAGGAGGAACTCACAGAATGAAAAAAAAAAAATGAAGTGAATATGTCTTTGTAGGGATTATCAGGTGGAGAAAAGTTATGTCTTTCTAGACACTGCTAAAAGTTTGGTAAAGCTACATTTTAGGGTATATGAGGGGAAGTACTGGAAGTACAGCTGAAAAGCAAAACAAGGGATGGCTCTGCACTGTCTCACTCAGAAGTATTGTTTTCATCTCATAGAGACAGAGGAACAATGAATTGTTATAAGTAAGGAGGCAAAATGACCAGATTTGCACTTTAGATCAGAAATCTGATGCTAGGAAACCAACCTGTATTTTTTAAAATAAACATTTCATTCTGAATAATTTGTATTTACCTACATGTTTCTAGTTAACTACAGAGAGTTCCCCTGTACCCTTCACCCAATTTCAGTTTTCCTTAATGTTATCATCTTAGATTACTCTGGTACATTTGTCAAAAATAAGAAACTGACGCTGGTATGTCACTATTAATTAAATGCCAGACTTTATTTACAGTTTTCCATTAGAGTATTTTTCTGTGCCAGGATCTAGTTCAGGACGACTCATTATATTTAGTTGTCATAGATTCTTGTTTTGTTTTTTGACAGTTTCATCTTCTTTGTTTTTCATATGACATCAGCAGCTTGAAGAGTACTGGATAGGCATTTGTAGAATGTCTCTCAATTGAGATTTGCCTGATACTTTTCTCAGGATTAGACTGGGGTTATGGATTTTCAGAAAGAGTGCCATACAGGTGAAATGCTCTTCTCAACACATCTATAATATCCCCTGACATCACTGGTAACATTAACCTTCATCAGTTGGTTAAAGTGGTTTTTGCAAGTTTTATCCACTCTAAATTAACTGCTTTTTTTTTTTCATAGTCTTTTCCTTGGAAGTGAGTCATTAAGTATATTCTACTTTCCAGGAGGGGAGAGTATCTACATAAATTACTTGAAATTTTTGTATTGAAGCATTGTTCCTTCTCTCCCACTTAAAAAAAATTAGTCATTACTTTAAATCAATATGGGCTCATGTATATTTATGTATTTATATTATCATATTATTTTCTAATGGTTACTTTAAGTACAGGAATACATATGGAGGTTTGTTACATAGGTAAACCTGAGTCACAGGGGTTTGTTGTACAGATCATTTTATCACCTAGGTATTAAGTCTACTACCCATTAATTATTTTTTCCTGATTGTCTTTTTTCTCACATCCTCTACCCTCCAAAAGAGCCCAGTGTAAGTTGTTCCTCTCTCTGTGTCTGTGTTCTCATCACTTAATTCTTACTTATAGGTAAGAACATGTGGTGTTTGCTTTACCATTCCTGTGTTAATTTGCTAAGGAGCATGGCTTCCAACTCCATCCATGTTCCTGCTAAGGACATGATCTTGTTCTTTTTTTATGGCTGCATAGTATTCCATGGTGTAGATGTATCATATTTTCTTTATCCAGTCTATCGTTGCTGGGAATTTAGGTTTATTTTGCACTTTGGGTTATAGTCTGATATGTTGTTATTTATTACGCTGTTCAAATTGGTCCAGCTTTCGACATGGAGTGCTATTGGTGTGTGTCCACCCTTTTGTTTTCTGAACATCTCCGTGTTATTGTCACTACAGGAAGCTCTCTATCCATTGTCTTTTATATTCCTTGCCTTAGCCTTAGTAAGAGCCTTTTCAGTAAGGAGTCCTGATTCTTTTCATTGCAGAATGATATTTAAAAAACAAGATCCAGCAATGGGCTTGATAACTTGCTGAGTTGTCATTGCTTCCAGACTGTCACATAGGACAGTGCTTGGTTATACATATATAACCCCTTTTGGTGTACATACCTATAATTGTTTCTCTATCCATCTATATCTATATATATATATATATATATATAAAGTCAAAAATGAGTTGTTACTGATGTCCACAACTCAAATTCAGTACTACAGCATTTATTCTAATCTCCCTTCTTGTTTATCAGTACCTTACTTCTCCAACATTAAGAAACCTAGTTCCCATAATCAAGTTAATTACATTTATCTATGATATTAAATCTAAACTTAAGTTCTCCAAAAACAATTAAATGTTTGATACTATATTTTTGTTTTCAGCTACTGGTGATTACTGAAAATCAAGGTCTATTAGTGTTAGTTATCTGTATTCCTAGGAAACATTGAATTTCACAAACATCAATGTAAATATATGATATTGTTTGTAATATTCTGTCCTAAAAGAAGCTAGTACTTTATTCAAATAGCTACCAACAATTTAATAAATTTATTTGTGTATTTACTAGCTTAATGATTTCTTGGCAAAGCCTAGTTTTTTCAGTACCTATATATTTTTCTCCAATTAAGCTGATATTTTCCAGTTTTCATATATTTTGCTGCAGTCACTTTCCAGCAATAGGAAAGATACCCTATTGCCTCACAGAATATATTGCTTTACCTTTTTATCTATCTGTCAACCTTGCATGAAATCAGCCCACTAATCTTGCCATATAGCAGTTGCTTGATTAATCTTTTGTCATCTATCTACCTCACATGGTCTCTACATGAAACTGATTGACACTGTGCGTGACTTTAATGCTGATAAATTATCTCTCTTCCAGGACTACAGAATCCTCATTACACCAAAAAGATTACTTTTCTTGCTTTATGTTCCTCATTCTTCTCTCAAATCACTGTAATTGAAAGAGGTCAATGAGTAGAACTTGGCAGTCTTTCCCTCTTTCATTCACCCATTCACCATGTATTTCTAGAACATTTTCTATGGATCACAGTATCATGAGGGAATGGAAAGTATTTTATTTATCACGGTATTTGGTCCCAACAAGCAAAGGATCCCAAACATAGACATATATGCAAAAACACACACATGCAAGTGAGTACAAAGAATTATGTTGTAAACCCTACCTTAATGGTAGAAACTTGATGTGATCTCTTTCTAGGTAGAAATCGTATTATATTAAGCAAAAATCTACTCCTATTCCACTGCTGGTCCTGCATCTCAATGCTTATTCTAGGAGAGGAATAGTCAACAAAGCATCAGGGAAAGAAAATATTTGTACTGGAATATAAAAAGCTGCGAGGTTTTCATGAACTAACAAATAGAGGCGCATTCCAGACAAACGGAAGAGGTGGTGTGTACTAGTTGAATGATGTGTAGCCAAAGATAAAAATCATGATGGGGATTAGTAGCGAATTAGGCTCAGTAGTTTGATTAAAGCCAGATTCTGAAAAGCCTGGCATGGAGCAGACATTAATAAGTGTATTTGGTACATATATTGACAAATGACACAAAATGAAGCTTTGAGCTGTACATTTTCCTGCCTACTTGTTAACAGTGTTTATCCTAATGAGTCACAAGTCATTTTGTTAACTTGATTCCTATTCAGATGTTTGATGAAAAATTAATAAAATTATTTGGATAATCAAACTCTTTGAAATGATATCTTAAAATTGGTAAAGTGAATGTTAAATTAGATTTTTCCAATTTAAGCATCTGCACTGGACATATTCACAAAATACATGTTCAGTATTTAAAAACATAATTTTACTTTGCAATATAACAGTAGTGATTGTTAATTGCCTTTTATTAAACAACTACCATGATATAAGAATGTAATTTTTAGTTCTTATAATCATCCTTAAATTGAGATAGCATTCGCCTTGTTTTAGAGATGAGAAAATTAAAGCTCTGAGAGATGAAGTAACAAGCCCAGTGTTGCTGAGCTAGTAATGGTGAAGCAGAATTCAAAACAACAGCTTTTTTTGGCGTAGATCCTGTGCTTTTTGGACTACACGTTTCTCATGTATATGTATGAGAAAAGCCAAGTGTTTGGTTTATACCAGTTATCTTTGCTTTGGCTCTGATTTGAGCTGAGGCTTATACAACATTTAGGAAGGAAAAATATGTACTTTTACAGTTTTGTAGAAGTATTAGTAATTACTGAAACAATTAACATAATGCTATGATAACAAAGTTAGATAAATAATACTTATTTTTTTAGGCCTGGTGTGGTGGCTCACACCTGTAATCCCAGCATGTTGGGAGGCCAAGGCAGGCATATCACTTGAGGTCAGGAGCTCGAGAACAACCTGGCCAATATGGAAAATCCTGTCACTGCTAAAAATACAGGAATTAGCTGAGTGTGATGGTGGGCACCTGCAGTCCCAGCTACTCAGGAAGTTGAGGCAGGGGAATCACTTGAACCTGGGATAACGAAGTTGTAATAATCAGAGATTGCACCACAGGACTCCAACCTGGTCAACAAAGCAAGACTTTATCTCCAAAAAAAAAAAAAAGAAAGAAAGAAAGAAAATTTATTTCATATGGAAATATTTACTTTGTTGGGAAGGGTAGAATATTAAATAAGAAAAATAAAGGTGGACACTCTAGTGTCCATCCTAGTTCTTAAAACAACTCAAATTGATTTATACTAGAATCACCTATCTCCAAGTTACATTATTAATCATACTCATCTCAGTTTCTTCGGTTTAAGTTCAGTACTGAACATTCTCTCTCCTGTTTTCTGTTTCTTTTTTCCCCATTTCTCTTCTAGCACCTAAGGAGATTGAGTTATATATATTTAGTCACACCTTATCCTGCTACCTTCCCTTGAAAATATCCTTGGCTGTAACTGAATATGTTTTGCATAGCATTTTTGACAAAAATAATGTGGAGCCATAGTGACTTTACTTTCAAGATGGTTTTGCTCACAAACTTCTCTGCTTTCCTGATCGCTCAGAAAGCCCCATGCAATGTATGTTTTCCTAGAACACCTCCTAGTCTAATGTAGAGATTATAGATAAGGTATTTATAAAAGTGCTGAATAACTACTGTCTCTAGATATACCACTGAAATCTGAATATTCATTCAATATTTTTATTCTGGAAAAATGAAAAAAAATAGTGTTAGTAAGAAAGCATATTATAAAATTATATGTATTATGATATAATTCTGCATATAAAGCCACATGCATATTACAAAAACATTATTCATGCTTCTCTAGGGATTGTAGGATTCTGGGAGATTTTATTTTCTTTTGCACACTTATATCCCAAACAATATTGTTCAAATTAAAGTTTATTGTTGTTATTATTTTGGTCATTTAGATGTTGCTGGTTTAATATATCCTTAAAAATCATCACAATAAATGATATAGACTTTTTAAACCAGTAAATTGTAATCTGTTGCACATGTATACTAAATCAAATTGATTATGAATTTATATATTGTTATTAAAGAATAGATTGATAATATATACTGATATATCACTTTTCTGAAATAGTGGGTTATAGCTACAGATGAAATTGATAAGTAGATTTGTCATAGGAATTTTGTGGGTAGGGATAGATATTGCCCATAGTAAAATATTTGATGATACTCTACAAATGTAAAATATTACTTGAGATATATTTTAATAAAATCACAAATAAGTGAAAATTAAACCTACCCTAAGAAAATAAAAGTTATGTGTAAGGGAGATTAGTTTCAAATGAAATGTTAAGGTTCATGAATTGATGGAGAAAAGTGGGCAAAATTTGCTTTGTAATTGGAGAAAATAAAATGTATAGGGCTGGATGCCATGGCTCATGCCTGTAATCTCAGCACTTTGGAAGACTGAGGTGGGAGGATCACCTGAGGTCAGGAGTTTGAGACCGGCCTGGCTAACATGGGAAACCCCGTCTCCACTAAAAGTACAAAATTAGCCAGGCGTGATGGCGTGCTCCTGTAGTTCCAGCTACTTGGGAGGCTGAGGCAGGAGAATTGCTTAAACCCAGGAAGCGGGGGTTGCAGTAAGCAGAGATTGCACCATTGTACCCTAGCCTGGGCAACACAGCAAGACTCTATCTCAAAAGAACAAAGAAAAGGTACAAACCCAAAACCAAATGAATTAAAATGCTTCTAGAACAAGCATAAAAGCATGCAGGTTGTCTTGATTTGAGGTAGAATCCATATCAAATAAGTGAAATCCTGACTTGGGCAGAGAAAACATATCAAATGGACAGAAGCATTGAGTATCAGACAGGCTATAAAGAGGCATTGAAGGGTGGTTGTATGTTTTCTACTGGTAGACTTTCTGTGCCTTTGCAGATTTTTCATTCTAGATGCATAGAATGAGCTGGAACTTGGGTGAGACAGATTATAGGCATAGAAAACACAAGGCATCTGTGTATATTTCAATCTTATGAAGGATGTTTAACATTGCTTAGATAATAGGATCAAAATTCTTAAGTGCACCTTTCTAATAGTAAAATAAAATGAGCATAAAGCCCACTATATATTTATATATTTAGTGAAATTTATAAATTACATATATATGTATTTTGGAGATAAGATCATGCAAATATAAAAATTGAAAAGTAGAAAATACAGATATTTTAGGTGAATTTTACATAATAAGAGTAAAATCTTATTTTTTCTAAAATGTTACTGTTTTCATAATTTTTAATAAAGTCTAATAAGATTTTAGGCTTAATATTACTATAAATTTTGTTTATGGATGTTTTTATGAGAGCAATGTGATCCAACTTACTTTATTCATTCTGAAATTTTGCTTAGATATTTTATGCTACAGATATTTGAAGATCTGGTTATAATTTCAGTTTGTTTTGGTACACGTTTTAATGGCTATCAAAGTTGAAAAATGCACCATAAAAACATATAAACCACAGTAGAACAAGTTTACTGTTCTGTGTTTATCTTGTCACTGTATTTCTTTTTCAATCCTATACATTAATTATGATAAGCTGATGTGTTGACATTTTCATTCAGTTACTCTTGTAGTCTTATCAAAAGTCTTATTTTAATAATAAGTTTAAAATATATAGGAACTGTTTATTTGAAGACTATATTCCTGAGTTTTTCAACTAAATGGATTTGTTTCCTAGGAGATCCATGTACATTTTTGTCAGCAATGAAAACACATGATGATAGATAAACTCCCAAGTATCCATTTTCAGAATTTTTAAAAATAATATGAGTTGTTTTACCAAAAGGCAGTTATTTTCTCAATGGCTAAAATGTCATGTACACTTTAAAAGGACAAACTAATTGTGTTGACACATCTGCTTCAAAAATATGTACATGTATAAAAAATCTGTTATATAACATATTACTGACAACGACTTTACCTAACAAGTCAGGATATGTAAAACACTGTCTTCTTCTTAAGGTTGCCAATTCTTTAAAGTAATTTTCCTTAAATTAATAGCAAATCTCTGTGTTGTCATATGGTTTTTATAGACAGTTGACTTTTCATTGCAAAGAATTGTAAATATCTAGAATTTAAAGACCTGTATTTATGGAATTGACCATTTGAAAGCATCTGTAGTATGTAAACTGCTCAGAAATGTTGAAAGCAATGACTTAAGCCAACACTATTAACCCTTTTAAATTGTATAAATTCCACTATTTTCATGAAAAACTCATTCATGATGGATGGACATATACATGACTAACATAAGGACCAGAAGTCATACCCCAAAATGTAAATCTGCTGCATATTAAAACTTCATAAACTGCATTTTTATTATAATCTGATAAAGCAGTGGCACATAGTAGTAGGTGGATTTCAGAGATAACGGTGGTAGGACTGCATGAAATAACTAGTGCGTAAGATTTAGAGATCAAGAGAAGAAAAGATGACTGCTGGGTTTCCAACTTTGGTGAATGGGTGAATGAGTTTTTGATGCAATATAGACATAGTAAAATGAAAAGATTAGGGGTAAGAAATGAGTTAATTTTGTGATTCAGTCATTACTTTGATAGATATATAATTGATATGTCTTGTTGGCAATAGAATATTTGAATCCAAGGCTCAGCTAATAGAGGTGGACTAGATGTGTAAATCTAGGAGAGGTCAGCCTACCTGTGGTCACCAGATGGAAGGGACAGGACATTCAGGGAAAGGGTGTAGAATAGGAAAATAACATGACTTAGGACTTTTTCCAGAGTAGTAGGGTGGGCAAAAGAAAGAAGCCCACTATGACGAGAAATCAGACTAAGCAGACAGCCAGGAGAAAATGGTGTCAGGAACTTCAGGTGAAAACAGAGTATCCAAAAGAGAAAATGATAACTGTGCCAAATGCTACAGAGCTCACACAAAACATAGTCTGAAAAATGGTCATTCATCATAAAAAGCAATTGATGAAGTTCCAAAAGCAGTTTAAGCTTACCAGTGAGTGATGAAAACTAGTTTTAGTGAGTTGAGAGGAAATGAGATGAGAGCATGAAACACAGTAAAAATGTCTTGCTCCTATATTTTTAAACATACCATTCTATCTATCTGGAAAATAACTTTCATCTTCTCTTTTTATATGTTTATTTCCCTCATTTATTTCTTCTTGTATTTACTCTTTCTGTGATTCTCCAGCTAAATGCAATTACTTAGTATTCTGCATTTCTATAGCACCCAGGTACTAGCCTCATACTCTACTGAAGACACTTCAATTTACATTCATTTAACTGGTAAGAATGGAAGCTTCCTCAGAGCTGGTGGTACATCTGGGATAGAGCCTGTCTCTCTGAAGTAGGGCATTCCACCTTTTCCACATTATGGCATGAGGAGTATAAATTAAAATTAAAATGTACTTGAAGACATCTATATCAGGCTTGGAAATAGACATGCAAGTATTTGATGTATTAAACAATAAGAATAAGAATAACTGCAAAGTATAAAGAAAATACCGAGTTATGAATTTGTATCAAACTACAAAATAATTTTGGTTCAGTTTTTAAGAAGAGACTTGAGCTTCCTATGAACGTCTTTTTTCTTTAAAATCAGACTATATGTTTCTAATGGCTAACTTCTTCATGACTTTTTAGTTTCTAACTTCTCTACACTTTTGTTAGTTCTCATCTAGAAAAACTCTGTTCACAGAAATTAGTAATAAAAATGTCAATTGATGTTTATAATTATTTATCACTTTTCCAGAGTTTAGATTATTGAACAATTTGTCTTTCTAATTGACAACTTAAAATTGAAATCTCTTGTAACAATGGGTACAGACTTGGCTGTAGTAAAGGTTTCTCATGTTGAGTATTAAAAGAATGATTCTTGATTTACACAACTCACAAGCATTGTTGGAAGAGTCACCTCACTGCCAACATGAAGCTACTACAAAGCACATCAATTGCAAAGGGGCAGAAGTATTCAATATAGCTGACGACAAAATTTGGGGGTGATCAATTGGAGTCACCTGTCACCACTCAACTTCTCTGTCTTCTGGCTCTCAGTTGACGGCACTTTGGGCCGAGTTACAAGCTCCAGAGGCACCTAGAATTCCTCCGGAATTTTCATAGTCCTCTTCTGTAATGGGCAGTGTTCTGCAGCTGGCTAGCCATGTGGTAGATCAGCTTTGTTTTGTCCTCTGGACCTTGCAGATAAGCAGTGAGTGCTCATTATCCTTCAATGTCCTAACTGCGTGGGAGACAGCAGATAACGCTCCAATTCATACGAATCTCTCTTAGAGAAGAGATGGATAATTCTACTTTAATATAGATTTGGCTGGCCAGAAAGTCTTTGGAAGTTCCAATCATCATCTGTTTATCCCCAAAACTGAGGTCAGTATTTTATGAGGAGGGAGAGGAAGGGAGAGGAGAAGAGGGGAGGGTAAGGCAGAGGAGAGGAGAAGAGAGGTACAAACGTTTATATGATTGTTGGACCCTTACAACGTGAAGATGCTGTGTTTTGGGGGAATACACCAAAGTGCATAAAATTACCCTGCCTAGAGGCATAAAACTCATAGTAACTGTAATACAAGATAGAGTGCAGTAAACATAATGAAGGTAAAACTCAGTTCTGTGAGAATTCATTTAAAACTAGTTTATATCCACAGAAATTAAATAATTTCAAATATATAATGAATACATAATATGAAATAAGTGTTTCAAAATTGATAGGTTCCTTATATTTTACAGAGTAAAACAATTTGTAAATTTTCAAACAGCCAACAGTTTTGATTATGAAAGATAAATGATGAAAAGTAAAGCAATGACTGAACACAGTATATAATGTGTATTTTTCTGATTCAGAAAAAATATTTCAATTATTTTCACTGGTTTCATCACACTCTAGATATAACAATAATCTAGGTATAAGAATAATATGTGTCTAGTCTGTGGAACAATTATTAATTATTGTACTGGCTTGTAAAAACATGCAAAGATTGAAATTTTTCAGTAATTCAGATACTCCGAAGTAGTCTAAGAAGACTTACATTGTACCAGAAGATAGCACATTGCCTCATATCCCTACATGTTATATTATTTTTTAGGGAAGATTAATACCAAAGTGTGATTTCTACACAAAGGAGTGTGAACTTTACAGGAAGATCTTCATATTTAAATCAGGTAAACATTAAGCCACATACTACCTTAAACCTGGCTCTAAAGACATGTTGCAATGACATGATCATTTGTCAACAGGAGACCACGGACTTCTCTCATGAAATAATTGCATTGCCATTATATAAAATTGTATATTGACTGGTTTATTAATAAATTGCAATAAAAATAATTTGAAATGTTAGGTGGCATGTTGTGCACTTTTTTATTGTTGAATATTTTTTTAATAGTTGACATTAAACCCTTCATAATCCTTTATCATAGCATTTCATAGTCGTGAAGTTGCCTGCTATTATACATAAACATTGATATTAATCTTTAAAATCTACTGTTAAGACAAGCACCAACATAATTAAGAAATGTAATAGAAGTACTTCTTAGACCCTTTGTGTTACTATAATAACATAATAGAGATACTGCTTAGACCCTTTGTGTTACTATGAAAGAATACCTGCAGCTGGGTAATTTTTATAAAGAAAAGAGATTTATTTGGCTCATGGTTCTGCAGGCTGTACAAATAGCACAGTGCCAGCATCTGCTTTTTGTGAGGGTTTCAGGCTGCTTCCACTCATGGCAGAAGGAGAGCAGAGCTGGTGCATGCAGAGATCACATGATGCGAGAAGCAAGACTGAGATAGGGGAGGTGTCAGGCTCTTTTAAACAACCAGCTCTAGTGGTAACTATTAGAGAGAGAATTCACTCACTACTACAAGAAAGGCATCAAGGCATTCAGGAAGAATATGGCCCCATGACCTAAATCCTCACATTAGGTTCCACCTCCAAAATTGGAGATCATATTTCAAAATGAGAATTGGAGTGATCAAACTATAACAGGTACCAAATTATTTTCTCTGAGTATTTATTTCATTTATAACTAAATCATAGATTACATATTGAAATTTATTACATAAATAGAAACAAAACTTAATATATTCGAAGCTGTCCACTAATTAGAAGGTATCTATGCTAGTATTGAAAAATACACTTTGTAAGTTAATTGTGTTTTCTCTAAATATGGAACAAATTTAAAATCTTAATTGTTTATATATTTTTAGAAATCTAAACCCCATTGTTATGAGTTTCCATGTATAATGTACTTATTAGAATATTACAGTTCTAAATACATGTAAAATTCTCATCTACATTTTAATGTAATTTTTGTTATAAAATAGTTTTAGATTTATAGAGAAATTATAAAGTACAAAAAATTCCAGAAACTCCACACCCAGTTTCTCCTTTTATTAATATTTTGCATTGGTATACTACATTTGTGATCTATATTGGTAAATGTTCCACGTGAGTCTGAAAAGAATGCATATTCTCCTATTATTGGATAGCATATTTTATAGATATCCATTGGATCATGCTGATGATAGTACTGATGATGATTTTCTTCCTGCTGGATCTATCAATTACTGAGAGGGGAGCAATAGAAGCTCTAACTATTATGGTGAATTTGTCTGTTTTTCACTGTGGTTCCATAAATATTTGCATCAAGTATTTTGATGCTTCATTGTTAGCATATACATACAATATTTTTGGAGATTTGACTCCTTCTTCATTATGCTATGCCTTTCATTATCCCTGATAATTTTCCTTGTCTTGAAGTCTGCTTTGTCTGCTATTGATATATTGATCCACAGTTTTTTTTTTTATCAGTTTTTAACATGGCATATATTTTCCACCTCTTTATTCTTAACCTAGCTCTGTTTTTATATTTAAAGTGAGGTTTTGCAGACAACATATAGTTGGATCTTGTTTTATTTATGTACTCTAACAATCTTTGTCTATAATTAGTGTTTTCGATCAATCAGAATTAAATTTATAATAATCTATTTTATCACCTAGGATTTAGAAAGAACTTTGAGACAGTAAATCTAAAAGCTAAAATATAAAAGGGATGTCTATGCATATATCAAGTGTTTCTGATTGTGAAAATATTTTATTACTTAAATAATTAAATTTAAATCTAGCAGCACTAACACTTTGTACAAATGGAGATTCAACACTCTTATGTATTAATTGTTTAATTAATACATTTTCAAGATCAATCTGGCCACATCTATTAATCATAAAAGCTTACATATAATAAGAAGCAATCCAAGTCCTATAGAAGTATCCCAAAGGAAAAAGTGTATCAGTGCATCAGAATATATACAAAAATATTTTTGTTGTAGTGTTTTTAGTATTAACATGAAGGAAGCAGAATGGGTGGAAGAAAGGAATGAATAAAAGGAAGAGAAATAGGAGAAATGTAAAGAAAATTGTTGGGGTATATACATTCAATGGAGTCTCTGTGGAAGGATTTTGTCTGTTTCGAAAAGTGAGAAAAGCAACATTCAGAGACATATATATTATCACACCATTTCTATAATACAGATGATGGAAATGCCTTATATATGTGAATATACATGTAGGTATATATGTACACACATGTGGGTATATGTATATATGTTGTACATACATTGATTATGAACATATGTAAGCATATATGTGTGTGATTAGATGCATATCAAAGGAGTGGTAGAGATGATGCATGAAAGGTTATTGACAGTTATCTTGTAGTAGAAAGTTGGAAGGTAAGAAAGGGAAAGTTGGGAGGAGAGATGGAGAGGAAAAAAGCACGACATAAATATCCATGATAGAACAATGAAGCATATATAATACGTACTTAAATTATATGTTTCTATGTAACTTATAATGAGATTTACGATAGGATATTTACCAAAGTGTTTATTATTTTCTCAGAAGTACTCTAATTTTAAAAATTTTATGTTGTATAAATTATTCACAAATCATTCTAATGTACTTACAGATAAATGTATATTGGGTTTGTAATTTTAATAAGAAAATTTTAATTGTAAAAATAAATAAAATATGAGTGACATTTTAGATGATTTGCAATTAATTGAATTCCATGAAGTTTTGGATTGTACCTTGATCTTTCTGATTATCATGGGTAATTTTTTTAAAACTTTTAGATTATATAGCTAATGTATTGCTGTTCTTTGTTGATTATGTAGTAATAGATGTTTTATGATAAAACACAATTAAAATTTTTCTGTTTACCTCCTATACTGGTTTCTCTCTCCATTTACTGACATTGTATCTCCCTTATGTAGATTTTTCTGGCTTTAAACAATAAAAACAATTTCCAGTTTTTATAATGTAGTAGATATTTCTGTAATGTAACTTCTTATTACCCTTGCCTTAATAATTGTATGTGTTAAAGAATCAGAAAAATTTGTTGAATTAATTATTTCCTTCAAAACTTACAACTGATAAAATCAATCTACCTAGCTTAGGAGCTGTACTATTATTAGCAAATCCACTTGTACTTTACAATATATTTCAATATTACAAATTCTTGTTATTTTATAGAGCATGAAATAACTAAAATTGTTTAGCCACAAATTTTGTAATTAACTAGCAAAATGATAGATTAATATGTCAGTTTTCAATGGAATTTCTGTTTTCAATGTAATATGTTTTTACATATAACTAGAAACTGTTACCATATTTATGCTTGTTATTCATTAAAAAAATGAAATTGTTCTTTTATTTACTCTTTCCTATCCCAAAGGACTAATTACTGTATTTTGCCTTAAAAATTTTCAATTACATGGAGTGTTCAATATCTGCCACTAAGTTCCTATAATCACATTGCTGTGAAAACAATGAATTGAATCATTTGTTCTCTCTTGAAAATTGCCTCTTAGAAATCTTCTTTGAGAGAAGTCATTGTCAAAATACATTCCTTAGCCGTGGTCATCAAAATGATTTTCGGTACCTGTATAGAATTTCTGGTGAGAGGACTTTGGAATCTTCCCTTTCAACGTATTTCCAAGTGATTTTTACACCTAATATTATTTGAAAAACACGAAGGGCTATTCTTTATAGAACCAGTACAGAAATACAGGCACAATACATTTTCAATTTCCACTTATGCCTCTTTAGAGTTATACTTTACATTACCTTTGTCATTCTCTTTAGTCATTCAAATAAACACAATAAATGTATCTTGGAATATGTTACAATTTGATAATCATTATAGAGTTAATTACCGTGTTTATCGCAGTTCCAAACAGAACCAGAGTTTACTGACTTTGTAGAACCCCTTCTTTCCTCCTAGTTTCACTTAAGGTGTAAGTTTTTGAAACCTTGATATTTCTAGAAATTGCTGAGTCTGTTTTTCTTCTGGCCCAGACGAACATTATTCTAAATGCTCCCAATTTCTCTCAACCCAACATTTCTCCTTCTAATTTGGTTCTAGGAGGAAAGCAAGCATTTATGAACAGAAGCATTGCAATAATTTTTGTGAATGGGAAAGGGAAGGAACCACTAGTCTGCAGAGGATGGGAGAAGGGGAAGCCTATCAGAATCTCCCGGAGTGGTGGCTTCTGTTACAGTGCTAGTTATTCATTAGTACAATTTCCACACTTGACTTGTTAAGATTGTGATCACATTCCCGTGAGGGGGACAAAGAGTTATTAAAAAAAGGTCTTTCCAATACCTGTATTAGCCAAACAAAGTAGTTTCCACCTTAATACTTTGTCTCATTCAATATCTCATATCTTTCTGAAATAACCTTCCTTAGGACGGATGTTTTCCAAATATTGTCTTAGAGCAAAGCTAAATTATCAATATAAATTTCCTGAGTGGTCGCTGGCCACTGGCTGGAGGTTTCAGAAGCGCCCAGGCATCGAGACCCTGTTCCAGCAGCTTGCCCCTTTATATGAAATTGTCATCTTTACGTCGGAGACTGGCATGACTGCGCTTCCACTCATTGACAGCATGGACCCCCACGGCTTCATCTCCTACCGCCTATTCCGGGACGCCACGAGATACCTGGATGGGCACCATGTTAAGGACATTTCCTGTCTGAATCGGGACCCAGCTCGAGTAGTAGCTGTGGACTTTAAGAAGAAAGCCTTCCGCCTGCAGCCCTATAACGGCATCGCCCTGCGGCCCTGGGATGGCAACTCTGATGACCGGGTCTTGTTGGACCTGTCAGCCTTTCTCAAGACCATTGCACTGAACGGTGTGGAGGACGTGCGGACTGTGCTGGAGCACTACGCCCTGGAGGATGACCCGCTGGCGGCTTTCAAACAGCGACAAAGCCGGCTAGAGCAGAAGGAGCAGCAGCGCCTGGCCGAGCTCTCCAAGTCCAACAAGCAGAACCTCTTCTTCAGCTCCCTCACCAACTGCTTGTGGCCTCGCTCCAAACAGCCCTGACCTCTGGACCTCCTCAAACTCAGTGCCTCGGTCCAGGGCCCCAGCGCTTCCAGACCAAGACTTGGGCCACCACTTGTCCAACAAAGTACATGCCAGACGCCAACAACAACAAAAAAAAAGCAAGGAGATTTCTGGTACGTTTTTTCTTTACGGTATCATAAGAAAAACCCCTAAATTGTGAAAATATTTTATGATTCTTTTGGCCAAGGAAATGCTACAGGTCTTGTTAAAATCAAGAAAACATACTTCATAATACATGGTTCATGGATGGTTTGTATATGGTCAGCACCAAGCTGATGTTTATTTGGTCTTACATTTGCTATTATTTTCCTTATAAAAATGAAATACAGGAGTAACCAAATTCAACCGACTAGTCTTTTACAAAATATATCTAATCTATTAACTCCTAATCTAAGTGCTGACTGTCCTTGTGCTTGAAGAAATTTGAGATTTTGTTCTTTATCCAGCCTGCGTATTACAAGAGTTGTATTAGTATAACTCTTAACTCTCAGGGGATTAAGAGAGGGAAGAACATCTGAGCTCTCTACAACTTCTGTGAAATTCGGTAACATGCTTCCTTGTGGGATAATGACAATGTTTGATTAAAAAAAGCATTTCAACAATTCTGAGGACAAATTAATATCAAGCAGTTCTAAGGAGACATAACTGTTGATGAAAACTGAGGAATGTGAACATAATTTTATAACAATTCACATCAGAAATAAACAACAATCTAGCATGAACAGCTATGCCAGTAATTAATAAGTAAACAGGTTGTATGTTAATGGGCAAACCATTAAATTATTTGTTTCCTAAGGGCATGTAATGAGATTATTATCACATTCCCATGAGAGGGACAAACAGATATTAAAAATGTCTTTCCAATACATGTATTGGCTAAGGCCAACAGCTAATTCAATAGATTGGATCAAAATCACTACTTCTTTCACTGCTCCTGATTTATGACTTTGGCTGTTGTTAGTCATCACTCATTGCAGTTTGCTTTCCAGTGCTCATAAATTATGCCTCATAAATAAAAAGATACAATCAAGGAAATCATATCAATTCATCTACAACCTTGGAGTATATTTTCCTATGGCACTCAAGCTAATGCCTTCTTAAACGGTATCTTGTTATAGGCTTTGAATACATTTGAATAGCAATATGCTGGAATCCTCTTTGCCAGAATTGTGGTTTAAGAATTTTGTCAAAAAAGACAATGCAATGAATTTGAAATTGTGTGGTTACACGATTGTTTTATTTCCTGAGTAGCTCTGCAGGCTCCAGTTATGAAGGAATAATGTGCTGGAAAGCTCTATGTAGCTATCTATTTAACTGTCTGCCTATCTAATTTTTTTTCACAATCAAATGGACATTTTCCAGCATCTCCATTTGCATAGTACCTTGCTAGATACAATAGAGTCGCACTTTTACAGATATAGTCCCTGTATTCCAGGTACCCTTCATCTAGAACACTTTGGATTAGGGAAGATAGAACATGATTTTAATTGAATTCTGGGACCCAGGGGAAGAGGGTACAGTAGGACATTGTCTTGCTTACTATGAGCCCTTTTGAAATTCAGAGACGTGAAGCTACTGGAAAAATTACAAGACATTTTCCATGCTAAAAGTAGGTGTCTTGTCACTACTACTTCTCATATTGCCTTGCTCTTTAGAGTTACTTAATACATGTGAATATGGTCCTCCTCTAATATCTGAAGAAGGGAAACTGACCTAACAGTGGGAAATACTGAAATTAGCTCTGATTCACTTTTAATAATAAAACTAAACAATGAAAGTTTGGAGTTATTGCATGCTATTTTTGTATTGCTTATAACTGCTCTCCCTAAGAGGAAACAGAAACCCAACCCCATCCGGCTCTCATGGAAGATACATAAGAGCAGTTACTGGATTTATTGAGCACTTAGACTTTTGTAAGTGTAGTCTATATACTAATTTTGCATTTTTTCCTCCCAACAATCTTATATGGTTGATATTATCATCCCCACTTTACACATGAGAAAACTGAGGAACACAGAAATTTATGCAACTTGGTAAGTGATAAGGCTGGCCTGCCAATACAGATATGTGAAATAAAAGCCCAAGCTCTTTACCCCTTCCTACAAAAGGCCATTAAAAGAAGGCCTGTACATGCCTTCCACATGGGTAGGTTGCTGTCTTGGGCTTGTCATAGAGCCCTGCATGGACTGGCTTTTTCGTTGGAGGGTAGCCCAAAGTGAGACAGTGGAAATTATCACAAACAATGTGACACCCATCTCTGCTGTCACTTATCATGCTTTGAGCAATATTGCGTATTACACAGAAGAAAGTACTACTCATTTATTTCATCCTGTTCAAAACGTGTAAATGCATTGAAATTCCATTATGTTCTCTACAGTGATAACTATACCCTTATGGATATAGCATTAAAATATATGCTTTATGAACAATAAGTTGCTAGAGGAAGCTAAGATCACAATCACCAATTATGATTAACATCTCTATGAAGGATAGTAGATTAGGAAGGACTATTTATCATCCATGAATTCAACACATATTGACTGAGACATTTTTATCTGCCAGATGCTGTTCTAT
The DNA here is from genome assembly GCA_004027715.1 of Plecturocebus donacophilus. NCBI lineage: Eukaryota > Metazoa > Chordata > Mammalia > Primates > Pitheciidae > Plecturocebus > Plecturocebus donacophilus. The sequence goes on along the minus strand of PVKP010022643.1, from coordinate 16,134 downwards.
GAGCTAGGGATACAACAGTGAACAAGGCTGGCATTAACCTCCTGGTGAGGAGAGGCAATCAATAAAAACACAAATCAAATAAACAGGTAAGGATATATGCTAGAAAGGAAATGGTGCTATAGTAGGATGATATAAATAAAGTGATATAGCAGAAAATGGTTGACTTGTCCAGGAGATTGTCTCAACAGTTGACCATCAAGCTGGGATACAATTGGCAGAAGGTCACCAGATGAGGATCTAAGGGAAGAGCATTCTGTGCAAAAGAAGAGCACATGCAAAGGTCCTAGGGCTGGATTCTCAAGAAGGCCAGTGTGGCTGACCTTAGTGAGTAAGGGCCAGAGAGCAATGGGATGAGGATAGAACTGGACGAAAGTTGAGACTGTGAAAGGCCTTATGGAGCTAGAGAGGAGTTTGCATTTTATGGAATGGGGGAAGGAGGGTTTGCAGTAGGAGAGTGACTTTGTTTGATTTGCATTTTACAGGAATACTGGATACTAAACACCTTCTATGAATTTATATATTAAATCTTAATTTTGATTTTAAGTGACAATACCCTAGCCTTTAAGTTAACTTATTTAAAATTCACAGCAACCTTTTCAGGGTAAGTTTTTTTTTTAATCTCAGTTTTACAGATAAGACAACTGAGGTTTAGTGAGTTTAAATTACTAGCTGAGGATCCAGAGTTGGTAATTCATGTAGCCCAGACTGCATCCCTTGTCAGTCTGTCCTCACAGGGTGAGGAATTTGTGCTCCTGATGGAAGTGACTTAAAGAAGCTGCAGTTCAGCAGAACCATCACTGGGCTTGAAGTCAGAAAGTCTAGACTTGAGTTCTGACTCTGTCCCTTTTTGACTAGGTAACTTGCTAAGTCATTCAGGTTTCTGACTATGCTAGTAACAACATCTATCCCACAGGACTATTTTAAGATTTACATGCAATAATGTTTCTAGAGATTTATGAGGAATGGGGTAGGGGATGAATACATTTATAAATACTTCAATATTTTGAAAATCCCAAAGCTTTATACAAATGCAATTTGGAGGTAACCGTTGGGGTAGAAGAAAAGAGTCTTTGGAACCTGAATCTTAAGGTTCGAATTTGAGTCCTTCAGCTAACCAACTCTACATCCTTGGGCATGGTCCCTAATTTTTCAATGCCTCATGTTTCTCACCTGTAAAATAGTGTTAACAATAACACCTATCTCAAATGGCCACATGAGATCAAATTAGTTAATATACATGCAGTTCTTAACATAGCCCTTAGCACACAGCAAACGCTAAATAAATAATAGTGATTACTATCACATTATTTGTGTGAAAAGACAGGATAGAGTGAGTTAACATTAACAGTTTGGGGGATCTAGTGGGGCTAGATAGCAATTCTGGAACTCACTTCTGGATTCTAGTTAGTTGTTATATATTAACAAGATTGGAAAACCCTCTACACCATTTGGAATTTAGTCCACATCTCCCTCTGTATCTTTTTTCCAGGTACTTCTGTCCTCTAAAGCTTTGAGGGTTAGAGTAAATAAAAGCCTGGCTTTTCAAAAATATTGCTTTACATTGAAATGTGTTAACTGGATGGCTTCTCTACTTCATCTTATTATTAGTTAAAATTTATCAAAAAGTCCCAAGCATGATAAAATTAAAAATTAGAGCAGTTCAATGGATTCTTTAGAGAAAAGAATTTTGTTGCTGGTTTCCCTTAGAAATATGCCTCTAGGAATCAAAGAGAGAACTGTACAGTTTTCTAGTTGCTTATGGGCACCTTAGTAATGATCAGATCCATCAACAGATAGATAAATCGATTAAGAAGAAGAAGTCTCAACTGTGTTCTTAAAAATTACCATTTAAGGTATCTGACTTATTTGATTGTGTTAACATATTTGTTTTCACTTGCAGATAGGATTGCTTCATATATCCTGATGTTTATTTATAATTTAATGGTACTATGCCATTGTTTCAAGTACTTAAGCACAATCCTCCTTAAATCTTCAGATTTACTTAGTGGTTTATCAATAATCATAGAGTGACGCCAAAGCTGTCCAGGTGATCCTCTAGCCCAGAAAGGATTCTACTGGGGAAGATATTGTGATGTACTGGTCGAGAAGCAGCAACAATCTGAGTGTCGGGGATGAGCTAGTTTTTCCCCAGATCCTTTCTGGGCCCTTCTCTGGTTTGCTCTGTACCCCCGGGGGCTGACTTCATCAGACTGCCTCACCTGGAATCTTTTCTCCTCTGGCTCCTTTCCATTTGGGTTTGATCAAAAGGAAGAGAGACTTCAGGTTCTGTTTCTCCTGCTCCTCTCTTTGCCACTGCAGGTTGACAAAGCTGAATTTCCTCAATGACTCAGTTTTTTCTGTTGTCCCTACAGGCCTAGACGGTAACAGCTTCTGGCTCTTCCTACTCCTGGGGCACTTTAACATCCCTTATTGATTCTCTTAATTCTGCCCACACCTCCATAAATGGCCTCTTCATTACATTTTCTTCAAATACCCTTTGAGTGTGCCATATGTTTCCTGCTGAGATCCCTCCCGATTGATACAGTGGAGGACATTTTGAACCATTACACGGGTACCAGTAACAGTACGTGAGCTAAGAGAGGCCTCTAAACATAAGGATGGAGATTTAGAAAGGCATTTCTTTTTGTAAGACTGAAGGAACAGAGAAGTGGTATCTCTTCATGTCTCTGAGGAATGATTTTAGTCAAGTAAATCTTTAACATCAGGGTGCCACCTGTGCTGCACAAAACCATCTGGCCAGAGAGGAGAATAAGAGTGGCCTTTAGAGTTTGGTGTAGAAGTCATGCTGTCTCTGAAGGTAAGGAAGCTGCTTCTTCCTCCCTGGGTCTGTATGACCATTGCTCAGATCTTGCAAATATCAATATTCCGAGCTATATTTTTATGGATACATTATTCATGGACATCTTTATTTGTCTTATCAACTATACTTTAAGTCCCTGAAGGGTAGAGTGCATGGATTTTAGACTCCTGCCTCAATCCTAGTAACTAGGTATACACTTTGAACAATGGAGGTGCTTAATAAGGACAGGTTATTAAAAACTCAATTTACAGGATAAAGGAAAATAAGCAAAACACAACTCATCCTTTCCTGGATGTTTTTATAGAAATAAATTTCAAGTGACTGTAGGAGCCTTTGTTTTCATGGCCATCTGAAGAGCCTTGAGGGCAGGCTGGAATTACACATCATCTACATTCAGTTGAAGAGCATTCTGTTGTGTTGAGAGTTTTATTTCCAGCAAACAAGCTTCCAACACAGAGATAGGAAGATCAACATCATCTTAAGTGAAATATAAATCTGAGCTGCGTCTGTATGAGGGTGGGAACCAATCCATCTTCACATGAATAACTTGTCCCAAAGGCACCATCAAGATTGCCAACAATAGAGACTTAAGAGTAAAGTCCTAAGGGTCACGATGAGAGATGAAACAAGAAAAAAAAGAACTAGAGCATGCTCCTGAATGTGCTCACATAGACAGGTAGAAATGATCTCCCATGGGAACAAAATGCTTGATGCGAAAAATGATCAGTCCCCGGGCCTGGTGGCAGACTTCAATTTTCTATACATGGAAATGTCCCAGTGGCCTTCAGTCTAAGCTGTGAACTCAGGCCCTGAAGTTTCAGAATAAATACACTGCCTGAGTCAGACAATATCAATAAATCATTTAAAACCTTGAGCCATGGGTGTTAGGGTGGGCAGGGGGAGCTTAGTTCTTGTGAGAGAAATTAATCAAACAAAAGCCTCCATGCTGGTCAGAAATACGTTGGTGAGATTAATACCTAATTAAATGCAAGTCCAAAACTAAACAGAAACATGCTCAATATGTTTTCTCTAAATGTGATATAGAAAAGGGATGGGGTAAGGGTGATAGCAATAGAAAACAGGCAATACAAAGCAAGCAGCTGATTGCAGAAAAGCAGAGTCAGACTATCAGAGTTTAGAATTTTAGTCATGGGTATGTGGGTAAATTACTCTTTTTTTGAGAAGAGAAATGGCAAGGACAAGGAGCGTTGAACTGCCTAATGGAAGGAGTATCACACTTTTAGAGCCAACTATACTCCTGATTAGAGATGTTTACACTCTAACATTTTATTAATGACTTGCTGATATAGACAAAAGAAATGTCTTAACCTGGCTTTTTTTATAGTCTTTAATGAAAATTTCTTCTTCTTTTAACTAGTGGGATCCTGGGGGGACTGGATGGGGGCATGGACCCACTAAGTAGCAGGCATCCTGCTAGACACACAGATTTCTTAGTTTTCATAACACTCTCCCTTTTTTAATGAGAAAAGCAAGGTTATCAGAAATAAAGTATCTTTCTTGCACAAGCTATGTGATCGTAACTTAGCTTCTTCATTTGGAAAACAGGAAGAGTGTGAGCATCCAATGTGAAAGAGCACAAGGATTGTCAATGTCCCACAGGTGTGGAGTACTTGTTCCCGTGGTTGGTGTGTGTAGCGTACGAGGAAGGGCAGTTCTTGCTTCTGGCCAGAAGCATTTCCCACATACCTCATGCAGCCTTGCCTGGTTGGGCCCTGCGACCACACCTGCTCAGTCACAGTCATCTGTTCTCTTGGTTCACAAGAAGGAAGGTACTGCAATAGATCAGTCAGAGTCCTGCACTTGGTTGACTTACAGTCCTTTTTCCAGTGTAAGGTGAATGGGTAATAATAATTACCATTATTGTTATACAGGTGAAGTAGTTTCTATGTATGAGGCACTTTTCCAAGCACATTCACATACTTACTCATTTAACCTCAAAGCAAGTTCAGTGCTATATCTATTCACATTTTAAAGAAAAGGAAATGGATGCACAGAAAGGATGGGCTTGAATCTGGGATTGTTAGTAGTGATTTCCTCAGATGCCTGGTGAGACTGCACAGAATGAAGCCAAATAGAGACGAGCTGAGACGAGGTGAGGAAGGAGAGAAAAAATGAATCCTACAGCATCCGTGACCTGCATCCTAGGTTTCCAGGGCCTGGTGTTGATCTCTTTTCTTTGGTTTCAAGGAATTCCTTCAATGACCTGCCTAGATATGAGAGCAGAAACAATTCCCTTCTGTTTAACTTAGATTACGTTGGCTTTCTGTTACTTGTAGTGAAATATCCATGATAACTTTTTGATAGTGTGGGTTTTCTCAGGAACATGAATGACACTCTTATTTGTAGCTAACTAAAGAAAATTAGTTTGTTATTTATTTACATTTATATATTATAACATAGTTATACTTTTAAAAATATATTAGTAAATAAATATATTAGGTTTCAATGAGTGACACAACTAATGATATTTCCATATGTCCACTTGGTGACGAATAACCATATATCCATTTATTGTCTGAAGCTGACCTCATACACTCACTTGCATCAACACAACTTAAAGCTAAATACCATTAGTAAATCCAGTTGCAATCCCAGCACTTTGAGAGGCTAAGGCAGGTGAATCGCGTTCAAGAGATCAAAACCATCCTGGCTAACATGGTGAAATCCTGTCTCTGATAAAAATACAAAAAAATTTAGCTGGATGTGGTGGATGTGCCTGTAGTCCCAGCTACTTGGGAGGCTGAGGCAGGAGAAGCACTTGAACTCAGGAGGTGGAGGTTTCAGGTAGCCGAGACCATGCCACTGCATTGCAGCCTGGTGACAGAGTGATACCCTGTCTCAAAAAAGAAAATCCAGCTGTTTTGGGTCAGAATTTATTTAGTCAGGTTTTACAAACTGTAGATTACAAAAAACAATCAAGAGAAGAAAAGTTTGATTAGAATTTCTAAAAATTATATGCCTGTGACTTATCACTATTCTACCCATAGAATATAGAGCTGGAGGGTGCTTCTCTTTATAAATGAGTGCTATAAACTGATGGTTTTTGTCCCCTGCAAATACATATGTTAAAACCTAATCTTTAATGTGATGGTATGGAGGCCTTTGAGAGGTTATTAGGTTGCATAGGGAGGAGCCCTCATGAATGGGACTAGTGTTCTTACAAGAAGAGAAAGAGACTAGAGGAAGTCTTTGTTTAAGTTGTTTAAAACACCCAGTCTATGATATTCCATCATAGCAGCCCTAACTTCTATTATGAGGAAAGGCCCAAAGAGGTCAAAGTGCTCAAGGATCCAGAAGTAGTGAGAGAGGGAGTAGAAGATGTTGGCTGTTCTTCCCCTCTCAGCCCTGCTCCATTCTAACTCATCACCAACAATTTAGTAGCCTATGGTGGGAGCTGGTGTGGGGAAGGCCTCCACAGTACCCCGGCAGTCTTCAAGCAGCTGCCACTGACAGCAACAGTGAGGATCGCCTTCTGTGTCTCCTCCATTGCCCTTCCTTCCATCCGCTTGTTTGGGGACAGTGTTGGTCTGTTAGAAAGCAGCAGACTGCCATTCAATGTGGGCTCCTTCAGCATTAGCCCTGAGTTCAGACCCCATGCCATGGGTCACACAGTCTCCTCTAAGGCTGCCCTGCTGCTTCTCAGTCACCCAGTCATGAGGCACCAGAAGCCTTCAGAGACCCTGAGTGTGCGTGGGCGCTTACTGCAAAAATCTGTCAAAGTCAGGAAGTTTCGGGAAAACTAATTAAGTCACTGACAGCATGATTCAGTGAAAGCGGGGAGGTTGGTGGCGGGCCCTATCAAATCCGTGGTGAGTTATTGCCTTAAGGGAGAATATGAATATGAATGCACAATTACTGAGAGCTATTCATTAGACTCGGCTCACTCCCCAAAGGTAAAAAACAAAATGTCTTAACAGAGTAGACTCACACCCAGGTCCCTCTCGAAGCCTGTGGGAAGAATATTGTCTTAATTTGCTGCTAAACAAGAGCTGCTCCACGTAGAATTTGGAGGTTCACATTGCATGTATTAGAATAGCCCAATTTTGAAAGCTTGAAGATAGAAATGAGTATTGTCTTCTAAAAAATATTCCTGGATTTGTAAATATTCCGTAGCACAAGCAAGCTGGTGATCTGTTTAAGGGAGAGGTCTGTGCAATGGAAGAATTTTATTTAGTATAGATACATCTTATTTATGCATGGAACATACATTTACAGAGTTATTTGAGAACTAAGTTGCATTCAAATTTCACAGAGAATGTTTGCTTTCTAATGGGACCCTGTACTGTACTCTGTGAAGTCACCAACCTAATCTTGTGGAAAAAAATAATAACAATCTTCCTAATTTTTTTATTCATATATTTCAGCTCTCATTGGCTTTATTAAAGCTAATCCTCCAGCGTTATCCTTCAGAATCCCAGAATTCTGGAAGGTATGCTGAAATGTCTCAAACTAGAAAGATCCCCTGTTTTAAATGACGGTAAACTTTACTCTTACCACCAAAGACTGGACTTCCCAAGTAAGAAACAAAAGAAAATAAAACAACAATAACTAAAACCAAATAAAACCCATGAGGATGATTAAAATAAATTATTTGATTAACTGAAATATGGACTTCTTAGATAATATATTCTATTACCCTCTCTAGCTTCATACCAAAACAATAGGACCCTTCTTTAGGAAAGCGATGGATAGACCAATGTCAATAGGCTATCATCAATGATCACATGTAAATTAGGCATTTGTGGGGAGCTGGCTTCACTTATTTAGGCTATCTGTTTATGACAGTTTAGGCTAGTGATTCTCAACCCCGGCTGCACATGAGACTCACCTGGGGACCTTCTGAACTGCACAGATGCCTGAACCCATCCCAGAATCCGAACTACAGGGGAATGGGGCCTGGGTATTGGCATCCAGAATGTTGTGAAATTTCCCCAGGTGATTCTAGTATGCATTCAAGGCTGAGAACCACTGATTCAGAAAATCACCAATTGAAAACGGCTTAAGTAGCATAGCAGCAATGTTGCACCCTCTGAGGCAGTATTTCCAAAAAAAGTGGGTTGTGGACAATCCAGGCTGCTTGTTAAAAATACAGGTTGCTGGGGTCCCTTCCCATTCCACCCAGGAATCTGCCCTTTGAACAAGCTCTTAGGTCCTTCACTTGTCCTATAAACATTGGGGATGCTACCTTTAGGGCATTCCATATCGAAGTATTAGCGAGCGCTTAGAAGATGCTTGTGATATCACAAGGATTTTGCTCACCTCTAAAGGAGTTAGTTACCAAGCTGGTTATGTGAATTGTGGTGAGGTGAGTGACATTTGCTGCTCATTTAATTTCCCTCTTTGGTTTTCTCCAGTGAGAAACTCCCCCTCTTTCTGTTTCTCCAGGTATTTACTGACCCTCCTGCCCATCAGAACTTATCCGTTTCTCCAGGTATTTACTGACCCTCCTGCCCATCAGAACTTATCCGTGAGATACCCAAGATATCTGATAGAATGAGTTGATTTAGACTCATGAAAACTGTATTGTTCTTTTCACATAACTAAATTTTAACAACTGCTTTCAATGATTTAACTCGAAAACAGAAATGAGTACAATAATGTAGCATAGTATAGAAAGGTGGTGAGGAGCCCCATCTGACACTTGAAAGACACACTATGTGGGTGGCAACCTCCCCAACAACACATCCTCACGATCTCCTGATTAATCTTTCCACGCGGCTATGAAGTTTCTTGGTTCTTTGTTTCCATTACCTACAATCTACAATTACCTCAAAAACACAATCCTCTCCGGAAGGGTCAACTCATTGTCAGTTATTGGGTGAGCAGATGTGTATATGACAATGAAGGTGTTTTCAAAGGCAACTTGCAGATGAAGTAACTCTCAAGTGGATTTGAGAGCAATGCAAATTCATAACAAATACAAAGTGCTCTTTTGTTCAAAAAAATTGTTTTAGTTTTTTTTTCTTTTCTGGATACTTTTACAGTTTAATTTGCAAACAGAATTTTTATAACAAATTATTTTTTTAACCAAATCATATTTTGAAAACTGTTTATAGAAAACCAGGGAAGAAAGTGAACTGTTCATTGTGGACGGCCTTAAATTACATTACAGTAGAAAATACAGGAGGTAGAAGATAACTGAAAAGACTAATGCAACATTAGATTCAAATCTATAGCTCCTGTAGCTACTTAAAACATGGTATTAGAAACTAAACCCAACATTTCCAGCGACCATAGAAACAGTTAAAATAAAATTTGCCATGAAAGCCCTTCTATCATGCTTGATACAGGGAGGTAGGAAGATGTAAGAACCAGGACACATGAGACATGACATTTTATCTACAACTCCTGTTTGCTTTCCTGAGGGTGTAGTTTCAAAATTCAGTCACCTTCAGCTTCAGATTCAGATTCTTCTTCAGCATTTTTGAGCCACTCCACAAACTTTTTCATTTGCTCAAGGGAAACACTCTTCCCCTTTGCAACATGTGCATCTTTATACCACTTCAAAATGGGCTCTTCGCTTAGGACTTCAGCTTTATAAAAAAGCACCACTATTTTCTGGAAGGCTTTCATGAAATGAATGTTGTCATAGCAATACTCCTGAATCTTCAGTAACAGAGTCAGCTCAGACTGACCTTGAGTAGTAAAGGCAGCAAGTAGAGGGCTGTATTGCTTCAAGTGCTTGATGGCTTGCTCTGCTACAAGGTCCTCTTTTTTGTTCCATTCCACGGTGCTCATTACACTTGACCAGACTATTCCGATGACAACTGGTCCTGAGATGTTGTTTTTTTTTAATCTCCTCCTTGACATATAAAATTATATCCTTAAATGGATCACCACAGGACATCTGTTCTTGAAGTTCTTTCTGGAGCTCCTTACGAGCTCCGATGGTTTGCTGATTCCGAACATATTCTGAAAGCTCTTTCAAGCCTGCCTCAGTAAAATACTTTGTGAAGTGTTCAACGCTTTGCTTATTGGCAGGAAAAAGTTCCATCAGTCTGTTATCCATGCTGACTTTCCGAAGACTTGCAGCTACTGCATTGATATCTTTTTCATTTATCCATAATTTAAAGAGCTTTACAGCAAAAGCTGCTGAAACCCCTTCTTTAACCAAATTCTCATTATAAAGGTTATTAAGAATGGACGCATTAAGTGTTTCATTAGCCAGAAGAACCCCAGTCAACATAGCCAGCTTGTTCCTCTCCGATTCTGAAAAACCCTTTAAGAACAGCAGCAGCTTTTTTCCTCATCTTCAAAACCTTTCTCCAGGTATTTGTAGCGCCTGATTAACTTGTTAGAAACCTGAGCAAATGCTTACATGGTCTCTAGGTCTTCTTGGGCTGCAAACACACAGACATCTGTGCACATCATGTCATCTGCCAGTGTACCACCTGGGGCCAGCATTTCACCAGCCACCAGAATGTCAAAGAGTGTTTCTGCATGTCGACGGTAATCAAGCTTTGCTCCAGAAGCATCAAGAAACTTAGCTACTGCTTCCAAATCAGTACCGGTTTCAGTTTAGCCTTGAATAATACAGTCTTGAAACTCAGTAGGATCAAACCTCTCTTTTTCATCTCTTTTTCTTGTTTTAAAACGCTGGCCTGATAGCGTTGGCTTTTGCTGCTTTTGATTATTCATAAAAGACACCCGTATCGCCTGCGGTGGCGGCCGCCGCAACGAACGGACCACCGGCGCCGAGGCGCTTCGCAGGGCCGCAGCCGCCCCGTACACCCGCCCGCCCTTCGGCGAAAGCAGCGGCGGACTTGGCGGCCGCAGCGGCGATGGTGGCCCCTCCGCCCCGCCCGGCGGCAGCCTCCACGCGTATACCACCCAACAGAGGCCGCGGCAGCGTTGTTACCCAGGCCACGAAGGCCTGTTTTAGTATATCACTTCCTAAATGATTTCCGTAGGATTACTCAGGGTCCGCATAGACTCGGTATTTGCACAGGTTAAATGAAACCAATACTTTCCTTTCATTTATTTCAGCATTTAATCTATGCTTTTGAAAATATTATTTTCCATAAGAACTGGGCCTTGGGGTTGAGCTAGATTTGGATTTTCTCTGTTTCCTATCCTTATGTTTTAACTACATGGAATTAGCTAATAAATAAAAACTGGAGATCAAAAACCAAATTACTTTCATTTGAGTGAGATGAGTATGGAGGAGTGTAACACAGAGCTGATAGTAACAGTTACAAAACAGATCACATAGCCTAAGGCTCTTAACTTGCCTCTCCTCTGAAATGTGGGTTCCTTGATTCCTGGTCATCCTTAGTGCCTGATGAAAAATCTGACTAGAGACAAGACACATGCCTGGAGCTTTCCATTCCTTAGAAAACTGAGATGGGACCTGGCGCGGTGACTCATGCCTGTAATCCCAGCACTTTGGAGGGCCAAGAAAGGCTGATCGCCTGAGGTCAGGGGTTCAAGATCAGCCTGGTAAACATGGTGGAACCCTGTCTCTACCAAAACAAAACAAAAACAGTAGCCTGGTGTGGCGGTGCACACCTGTAATCTCAGCTACACTGGAGGCTGCGGCAGGAGAATCGGTTGAACCTGGGAGGCAGAGGTTGCAGTGAGCTGAGATCTCGCCACTGCACTCCAGCCTGGGCGACAGAGCAAGACTCTGTCTAAAACAAACAAACAAACAACTGGAATGAAACTTCTACAGACCATGTGACCAGAATTTAGCCCAATGACACAACACAATACCAAAGAAAGTTTGTGTTTCTTATATATGGGTCATTAAGTTGCATCGAATTAGTAGCCAAAGATTTCATGCTGATTTCATCTAGCTCTCTCAGGAAGGTACCATTTTGTTTGAAAGGGAGACTGCATAATTGATAACTTTGATAACATGACACTTTTCAATTAAGGAAATGAGAAAAGAACCAAAGAGCAGACATATAGGTTCTGACTGTTTCTAACAGTATTATGTTTCCAATGGTGGCATCAGTAAGTATTTTGTTCCTTTATGACATAAACCACATTTCTTATCCTACACCCTTGGGGCCTGTTATGGTTTAAAATAATTTTGTTTTCAGATTTTGAAATAGGATAAAATGTATACACATTTGTATACAAATAACAGATTTGTTATTATTTACAATCAAGTTCTGTTGGGCAACACAATGAAATAAATAAAATACGTGCCCTGGCCTGTGAATTTCAACTCCCCTTCAGTTCTCTGAAGGGCAAACTGTTAAGCAGTGATCAGACAGGAAAGAGAGGGCAGATGGAGGCCAGGCCCGTCGGGGGGAAGGCCGCTCTCTTCTCTCACCAGCTTTGGCACTCATATCCCCAAATGTCCAGAGAACAGGTATGGAAGAAAACAAATAAAGTGCAAATTTAAAAGTGATAAAAACGGTGTTTCGCACATCCAGGAAACCAAAACGTTATACACAGGTAAAATGGTAAAGATAAATGGTTTTCCTGGCCCTCATCACAACCCCTGAAACGGAAAGACGGCATTGCTGTGCCTCGGGGCCTGGGCTTCTTGCTCTAAAGCACCAAGGACATCGCACGCAGGCTTGGCAGAGGGGCTGTGGCCACAATCACCAGCTTCAGACAACTACGCTGGAGGTCTCAAATCCCGGGGCACCCCCAAGCATGTTGTGTGCACCCACATTCTGGGTGTCTGCAGTTCGATACAGAACACGTCCTTACCTCTGCAGCGAACCCATTTCCCTGAAAAAGGGTTCACACATCCTCTCCCACCTCAAAAAAAAATTTTTTTTTTTACCAAATGCAAATTTTTAAATATGTCGAATTTTATGGGGGAAAAAGGGCCAGAAAGCTCTGAAGAACAGTTAAGCGATCTGAAGAAATTTCAGCAGTAACGAGACACACTGATGCAGCCCATCTAGGAGGGGACTGCAGTCTGTTTCCGTTAATCCAATGCTTAAAGTGAGTTCACTGGACAAACGGCCCCAAGGTGACGGGACACGCGTTAGGCCAGAACGACTTTGGAAGGATGAGAGAAAGCACAGAGAACCACCTGGGTGTGGGGTTGTTTCTGGCGCTGCGTTGGTGAGGAAACACAGCGGGGCCCTGCGCTCCCCCAAGTGAGGTTTGGAAGACCAGAGCTCGTAGTGTTTCCCAAGGCAAGAACCTGGACCTCTGCTAAGTGACAGGAGCGGCAGGTTTGTTCAGTGTTATTCTTCCAGGTCCAGAGAGACCTCAGTCAGATCTTCAGAAATCCGGTTCACAGCAGAGCCTCTTGCCACACAGCTTGAGCTTCTCCGGGAGGTCCACGCTGTACGCAGCACCTCGCACGCCAGGACAGGGCTGCGGGAACCCACGTGCTTCTTTTGAGGAGGGCGCTGGGGTCCTCCCAGCCCTGAGAGCCCCGTCAATATTGTGCCCGCAGCACAGCTTTGGAGACCCGACGACATGTCGCTTGCTGCCCCGGCACCTCAGCGCCACCGATGCGAGCGGGCGCTAGCGGCCAGGAGGCGACCAGCGGACGCGGGAAAGCCGGCAGCCCCAGAGCGCGCCTCCACACACCGGACGCGGGAAAGCCGGCAGCCCCAGAGCGCGCCTCCACACACCGGACGCGGGAAAGCCGGCAGCCCCAGAGCGCGCCTCCACACACCGGGCGTCGCCAGGCCATCCGGGGCGGTCTTCCGGCTCCTGCCCGACACTGCATATTTTCTAACATCCGCAGCATGATCCGCTTTGCCTTCTTATAATAAAACAATATTTTTGAAGCAAAACATAAATATTCATATTAAATGGGAGAAGCAAATACTGTAAATAGTCTCAAGACTGTTTTGTTTTGTTGCCAAATGACTTGTGGCAAAACAAGAAAATACTTTAAAGAGATTTTTAGATTTGGAATGGCAAACAAGGGATTATGGATTTATATCTGTGCGTTTTTCCAAACCATTCAAGAATTTATTTGTATTTTCAAATCTTATAACTTAATTCAGTAATTTGTCCCATACGTTATTGTCCTAAAATATTCTTTTCATGCTTAAAATATTCCCTGTAATCATTATACTCATTGCTTTGGTCACTATTTTTTGGTGACTTATTACTTTTATTATTTCACATTATAATAAGCTTTTTAAGGCTCAGTTTCCTCTGTTAGAAAATTTCTGTTGGCATTGTGCCTGGCACTTAAGTGCTTGCATCAGTCAGTAAGCTGTCTTTGACTGCAGGCAGGAGGCACTGATTCTGACTGAAGCAAAAAGGAGTTCACTGTGACTATATGGAATTAAAAGAATCGTTGCAGAACCGTGCTTGGAAATAGCAGGGAAAAGAAAAACTTTTAGACTGAGGTTAGGGATATTTTATCAGGACTTCTCACCTCCACCTTTTAAAATTCTGAGTCCCCTGCTGAAGATCAAGCCCCAGGCAAATCCGAGGGGCTGAGCGGCTCACGTACCCACCGCTTGGCTAGGAGGCAGCCTGACACCCGGATTGACACTCCCACCACGCCTGAGCAGAGGGGAGGGAGCATTCTCCCACAGGAAACCGGGTTGTTATTGCAAGAAGAATGCAAATGGACCCTGATGGCAAAACAAACCAGCCTCACAGAAAGTCCTCCATAGAATTCACGATATTTTCTGAAGATTATTCTTAATTCTTGGCTTTTTAAGAATGTGTAGTCTTATTTTTTTAGGCCATCCTCATAGAAAACTTACCTCATCGCCATGGGCACGTTAGTTGCATTCCTCTAGACTTTTTTTTTTTTCAACATTCTGTCTCTTTCTTGAGCAAGGAGGCTAGAGATGTTTGCCATTTGATTTTATTTTGTTTTGGTACAAGTAATGAGTTATTTTCAAAATGAGCTTTTAATAAGGAGCATCTCCTACCAAGACAACACTGACAGAGGGAATCTTAAAGGCGGAAACCACTCTATTAATAAGAAAAGCAAATATTTCACCTGGAATCTACATAAGAAAAACAACGTACATCGCAGGACTCAAAAACCAAGAAAATGAAAAAGGCAATGTATATGGCTTTTCCTCATTTATTGCTGAAAAAAATTTTAAAGAATACTATTACCTTCCTTAAGTGCCACATTTCTTTAAGTGCCTTTTCAAATTGCACACCATTTTTACAGGTGAGTGCTGATGGGTACACACAGTCAGCTCGAATTGTTGATAACACACGTTTCTTACCTGATACTCATACTCTGTGAATGGCAACAGTTCGGAATCTGTAAAAGAGGCCGAACTTCCATTATAGATTAGCACTGGATTGGATTTTCCAGGCTGAGTTGCCATTTGTCTTCTGTATAATTCGTAATACAAAACTTTTCCATTTGGCTGAAGCGGTCCTGTCCACAAAAGGGAAATGGTGGTCTGGAATCCTCCTGGAGCCATTTGTACCTCCAGATGTGGAGGGGGTTGCATCAGAGGTGCAATCTCAGGGGTCTGTATGAATGTCCAGTCACTTGAGGCACATCCCAGTGTGGTGCATGCTTGAATTCATATTTCATACCTTCAGGACATAAAGCAGAAATGAGTGATTATCAGCAAAATGGATATTCGTGGGAAGAGTCCTTAAAACACCAAGCCTTAAAAAAAAAAGCTCACACATATTCTTATTTATAGCTAACTCTTAGGAATAACAAAGTTATATTTACATGGATATTTTTGGACAATTAAAATCCTGACTTTCTAAACTAAAGTTCCTTATCTCTTTGAAACGGGTGAGCACAATTCTTCTCCTAAACAAGGATGTATGGAATAAATAATTCTCCAGATTCTTTCCGACATGAAAATTCTGGTACTCTACAGAATGACTTAACATAGCAATGAAGAATGCAGACCTTGGAAAGTATGAACCAGTTCTCAGCAGTCCTGGACTCCTCCTACCTTTGCAATTAGGGCTAAATGATCCTCCAGGAGTATTTCTAGGTCATGAAAGAACATCATGGAATGAAGGTCTCAGTGGTAATCAATCCCTCACCTGATACCTAACATCTTAAAACAGGCTCCCTTACATGACACGAAGACCCTGTGGGGTCAAAGTTAACCCAACTACACACCAGATTAGCCATCATGAAGACACCTTATCACCATCCAGTTAAACTCAACTAATCAATTATTTTTTGCCTCATAGCTGGTCTCTGCTACTTGAAAAGGTCTATTTACATAGCAGGGAATTTCCTTTCTGACAAAATGAATTTTTGTGAGTATTTAGTGCCTATGGCTGCAAAGGAGCACTTTTTTCTCTATTCCCAAGCACCACTGATTTTATGAAACCTTCAGTTTTCCCTCAAGTGCCCAGCTACCTTCTTTCTTCCTTTGGGACATTTGGTTCTAGCCTTTTTTTTTTTT
>PVKP010022642.1:23768-37494 GCA_004027715.1 Plecturocebus donacophilus | reverse complement strand
AAAAAAAAAAAAAGTTAAAAAAAGAAAAGATGTGTAAACCTTAAAATTGTCTACTATTTATTGAATTACTAGGGTCATTAAATAAATCATCTTCCTTATTCTTCATAAAAATCCCAGATAGTGTTGAGGAGGGAACTGGGATATAAAATGATTAAATGACTCATACAGATAGCTACTAAGTGGAAGAATAACATTTCAAACTCACATCTGTGTAACTCTAAAGGCCATGTTCTTCAGACTACGAGTAATAATGGAATGGAGCATAGCCATCTACTGCACTCACTGAAACTCTTCAAAATAAAATTAGAAAAAAAAACCATCTTCAATGAAAGTAGGATATAGCTGACACAGAAAAAAATATGTTTGAAATTTACTGCAATTTAGAACAAACTGAGGAAGGATACAGGAACTGATGTAAGTGCAAATGTAGATTTTGCTAAAAGTAAATGATATGTTCCTAAAAGGCTCAACTAGTATTTAATTTTGAAGGCACAAAAAAAGTAATGAATGGACTGAAGACAAAAGAAGACATTCCTATAAAAACTTACTTTGACACCATGGAAAACAAAAGTTGATAGAACTAAAAAGAGAAATGAGCTAATTTCCAATCAAATCATGCAGGAGTTTCTCAAATAATATTTCATTCAATGTCATATTGAAAGTAATTTCATTATATGTCTTTGTGCTTTAAGTCACAGTTTTCAAGAAACTATCCTTGATGTTATATGACGACTTACTGTAGTTGGAAACTTTAATTCATTTTTCTCAATACCTGACATAATAAGCAGAAAAGATCAGAAAGGATACAGAAGATCTGAACAATGCAATTACTAATCTTGACCTAATAAACATACATAGAACACATAACTCAGTAATCATTTTTTACTAATGTGTATGGAATATTCTCCAGAACAGATCACACACTGGACCATAAAGAAAAACTGAATACATTTCAATGATTGGCATGATGAAGAATATTTTCTCTAATTTGCAGTTGAATTAAGCTAGAAATCAGTAACAAATACATAACTAAAATTCCCAACTACCTGAAAATTACATAAAAACTTTTAACATGTAGAACTTCATATAGAAAGGACTCCCCTAGAAAAAGCATTATGAAAGTGTTATTTGAACATTCCTTAAACATATTTATATATTGGGCAATAAAGTAAGCAAATTCAAAAAAAGAGAAATATAATTGATCACATTCTTTTCAATATAGAAATTGGCAGTGCATCCAGCAGTCCTGTGAATCTGCATCTTGCTTCAACAGTGTTTGGAAGGTATAGACTCTCTCTCTTCCAGCCGCCAACCACCCTCCAATCTCTTCTTCACTTGCAACCTCCAGGACCATCTTCTTGGCTGTCTCCTGGTCTGGGACCACCCAGTACCACTTTCGGTGTTAGCTCCTTCTTGCTGACCAATGTGAACTTCCAGATTTCTCAGAATTATTACACTGAGGTGGAAGTAGCTGTCAGCTGCCTGGTCAATTTGCATCTGTGGGCTTTCTACACTTACCTTTCTCTGGGCTTCTATCTTGAAGATGCAAAACGAGGGTGGCAGCCACACTGTATTCCAGGAAGGGCAGAAGCTGTCTTAAGATGAGTGGGGTAAAACCCTGGACCCCATGAAAACGACTGTGGCTCTAGAGAAGAACTGAACCAGGCCCTTCTGGATTTTCATGCCTTGGGTTCTGCCCACACAGACTCCCATCTCTGTGACTTTCTGGAGAGTAAATTCCTAGATGCGGAAGTGAGATTCATCAAGAAGATGGGTGAACCTGACTAAACGCTGCAGGCTGTCTGGCTCCCAGTCCAGACTGGGCAAGTATGCCCTCAAAAGTCTCACTCTCAAGCATGAGTAGGAGCCTATTGAGCCCAGGAACTTCTGAAGGGCCCCTCTCAAAGAATCAGGGCTTCTGCCTGAGCTTCTGCATCGGGCCACTAGCCAGCTTTTTAACAAGCCCTCTCCCAAGCCTTAGACCAAATGGAAATAAAGCTTTTTGAAGCAAAAAATAAGATAATAAAATATAGAAATCAATCACAAAAATATAAGAAAACTCCATTCTGGAATTCTGAATATTTTCTAAATTTTAAAGAGCTTTGGGTTAAAAGAGAAAACTAAAATGCAGCTGCAAACAACATAATTCAAGGCAAATGGAATAACGTCTAAAGCAGTACTTTGAGAAAGTTTAATAGCATTTTAATAGTTACTAAAAACTAAAGAATGAAAATAATTAAATATCTAACATAAGATATTAGAAAAGGAGCAAATTTGCACAAAAAAATGAAGAAAAATAAAAAATTAAGAGGAAACATAGCACTTCAAAATTTTTTAATAAGATAGATCTCATGTTAAGTGTTTTTGCCACAAACAACAACAAAAAAAGGGAATACAAGGAAACTTTGGGAAGAATTGTATTTGTCTATTACCTCTGTTGTGGTGCTGATATTGTGGATGTTTGCATATGTCCAAATTCATCAAATTGTACACATAAAACACATGCAGTTCTTTGCATATCAACTATACCTCCAAAAAGCCATTACAAAAATAATCACAAACATGCAATCAAACAAAAAACCCAAAACACTAAATATTCAACTGTTTTCCTGGGTTGGGGGTGGTAGAGAATAGGCAAACCACTAGCTAACTTCTAGGATTGTGTCATTCTGATACCACTTAACCATTTTAAATGATCAAGAAAAAAGGAAGATTATCATATACTTATGAAAGCTTTTGTAGGTTTTAGTCAATACCAAACCCTGTTTAATGTAGTCTTGCTTGTTGCAGAGAACCAACTACATGCTGCCTATGAAATATATTTTAAATACAAAGACACAAATAGATTAAAAGAGTAGAAAGTGATATACCATGCTAACACTAGCCAAAATAAAGTTGGAATGGTTATATTACTATTATATGAAGTGAACTTAAGAGCAAAGGATATTTCCAGTTATTTAAAAAGCTACATTTATTAGTTAAGGGGTAATAACTTGTTAAGATAAAATGTAAATATTTATGTCTGTTACAACAGTACTTTAAAATACTTGAAGCAGAAACCTGATAGAAATGAAAGGAGAAATAGATAATTCTGCAATTATAGTCAGAGTTTTTCATTCCCTTTTATCAATAACTGATAAATAGAAAATTAGGATAAAATTTTGGACATTATTAGTGTATTGACCTAACTCATATATAGAATTACCATACAAAAACAGAAGAATTCTCAGACTTTTCATGTGAACCTGGAAAATGTATAAAGATAAATCATATTCTGAGGTAGAAAACAAGTTTCAGTAAATATAAAAGACTCCTAGTCATATAAAGTATATTCTCTGATCATATTTGAATTACAATGAAATTCAACAGGCAGTTAAAAAAAATTCTGCACATATTTGGAAACTAAATAAAAACCTATGGATCAAAAAACCCACAGGTCAAATAATAAAGGAAAATTAGAAGGTATTTTGACATGAATAAAAGTAGACACATGACATATCAAAACTTGTGGATGTCACAAAGAAGTGCTATGAATTAATTTAGAGGATTAAAGAACTATATTGTAAAGAACAGAAAAGTTTCAAATCTTAAGGTGGGACATCTGTTCCCATCTTAAGGAAATGAAAAGGTAAAATAAATGCAAAGTAGATTATAAGACATAATAAATAACAGAGCAAAAGTCAATGAAATCGAAAACTAAAAATTAATACAGAAAATGAAATCAAAACCAGATTCTTTTTTAATGTTTATTTTAAGTTCAGGAGTGCATGCACAGGTTTGTTACATAGGTAAATTGGTGTCATGGGGGTTTTTGTATAGATTATTACTCAGATATTAAGCCTGGTGCCCATTAGTTATTTTCCTGGTCTTCTCCCTCCTCCACCCTCCAAAAAGCCTTATTGTTCCCCTCTATGTGTCCATGTGTTCTCATCATTTGGCTCCCACTTGGTATTTGGTTTTCAATTACTGCATTAGTTTGCTAAGGATAGTAGCCTCCAGCTCCATCCATGTCCCTGCAAAGGACATTATCGCATTCTTCATGGCTATATAAAAACCTGATTGTTAACAGCATATAAATATCATAAAAGACCAAAAAAACCCACATGATCATCTCCATAGATGGAAAGGAAGCCTTAGAGTTTCCTTGGGCACTGTGAGATTAATTTCTTCAGTCAGGAATGGAAAGGCTGCTTTCACTGAGGTTGGGTAAGCCAATACTGCTAGGACTGGAGAGGCTACTTCCACTGGGAAGGAAAGGCCACTTCCACTGGCAAAGAAGATTCATCAGATTTAGGGGCTCAATGTTCCCTGCTTCATCAGAGTCTTCCCACATTTCCCCCTTCCAATTTATAGGATATCATTGTTTCCCAATCAATACGCTCACTACAAAAGAGGATATTCCTTGGCTGGAAGTTCAACTTGCATTGTTTTCAAAAGTGAAGAATGAGATTCTGAATTTGATTTCACCAGTCTTAGTGTTGTAGCTACCAGGGATAAACCTCTCCTTCAGGGCACACATACAAAACTTCAGTTCATTTATGCAGCACTTGAGCTTGGAATACAAATCTCTGAGCTCATTCTTTTCTTTCACCACTTTATCCTGTGACATTAGGAGCAACCAAACCACCTCATCATATTAATTAGTTTTCCAAAAATATTTGGAATTATTATATACACAGTAATCCACTTCCTTGCTTTTTATAAGAGGTTAGTTAGGATATCTAATGGATATTTTGTCTATCTCTATTGCCTGATCATTCCATGGACTGTCAGTGTCTTCTTAATTACTAGGAATAAAATTATTAACATTTATATATCTAATTAGATTAGAGACTCAATTCCAGACACCCCAGAACCAATTTTAAAAACTTATCCTTAAACTTATCTTCTAGAACAATTATTGGCATTAACATCTGTATTAGTTTGGATTCCTAGAGAAACAGAACCATATGAGATATATTACATATACATGATATAAATATAAAATAACAGAATTGTGGAAGCTGCAAAGTCTGAAGACCTGTAGTCAAGAATTTAGAGATCCAGAAAAGCCAGTGGTATAGTTTCAGTCCTAGTCCAAAGACCAATGATGTAAGTTTCAGTTCAACTCTGGGTCTGAAGGCAGGAGGAGACCAATATTTCAGGTCAAAGCCAGTTAGGCAAAGAGAGTAAATTCTCTCTTATTCTGTCTTTTTAAATTCTATTCAGGCCTCCAACAGGTTTGATGAGGACCACCCAGTTGGGGATGGCAATCTTCTTTACTCAGTGTACCAAGTCAAATATCAATCTCGTCCAGAAACACTCTCACAGACATACCCTAAGTAATATTTCACCAAATAGTTACGCATCCTACAGTTCATTGAGGCTGACACATAAAATTAACATTAACTGACTATTAGTAAAGGGTCAAAAAACAACAGATGCTGTCAAGTCTGAAGAAAAAAGGGAATGCTTATATTCTATTCATGGAAATGTAAATTAATTCAGCCACTGTGGAAATCAGCTTGGAGATTTCTGAAAAAACTTAAAATGAGCAACCATTTGACCCAGCAATCCCATTACTGGGCCTATATCCAAAGGAAAATAAATAATTCAACCAAAAAAACACAGGCACATGTATGTTCATCACTCCACTATTCATAATAGCACAAAGATGTCAAATCAACCTAGGTTCACATCAGTGGTGGATCAGAGCAAGAAAATGTGCTATATAGCCACCATGGAATACAACACAGCTATAAAGAAGAACAACAACATGTCTTTGCAGCAATATGGATGCAGGTGGAGGCCATAATCATAAGCAAACTAATATAGGAACAGAAAACCAAATAACACATGTCCTCACTTGTAAGTGGGAACTAAACATTGGGTACACAGGGACATAACCATGGGAACAATAGACACTGCAGACTACTAGTGTAGTGATATAGTTTGGCTGCGTCCCCACCCAAATCTCATCTTGAATTGTAGCTCCCATAATTCCCACATGTCATGGGAGGGACCCAGTGGGAGGTAATTGAATCATAGGGGTGGTCCTTCCCATGCTGTTCTCCTGATATTGAATAAGTCTCACAAGATCTGATGGTTTTATAAAGAGGGGTTCCCCTGCACATGCTCTTTTGCCTGCTACCGTGTAAGATGTGACTTTGCTCCTCCTTTGCCTTCCATCATGATTGTATGTCTTCCCTAGCCATGTGGAACTGTGAGTCAATCAAACCTCTTTCCTTTATGAATTACCCAGTCTTGTGTATGTCCTTATTAGCAGCATGAGAGCAGACTAATACATGTGGGGAGGTGTGTCATGGGTAAAAAAAAACTAACTATTGGGTGTTATGCTCATTACCTAGTGACAGGATCCACACCTCAAACCTCAGCATCATGCAATATACCCATGTAACAGACCTGCACATGTACCCCTGTTTCTAAAATAAAAGTTGAAATTTAAAAAATAACGTTTACAACTTACATGAACAACCTGAAAGTGAAATTAGCAAGGCAATTTTATTGTCAGTTCAATGGCATCAAAATTATATAGTAAGGAACAAATTTTAAAGAAAGAAGTATAAAATGTATACTGTGAAAACTAGAAAACTGCTGGAAAAATTAAAGATCTAAATAAATGGAAAGACATCACTGTTCATGGACCTGAAGACAATATTTTTAGGATGGCGATATTCTTCAAATTGATCTATAAGTTTAATACAATTCTTATCAAAATCCCAGCTGGCTTATTTCCAGAAATTAACAAGCTGAATCTAAAATTTATATGGAAACTCAAGGGACTAAAAAATAGCTTTAAAAATTTTTGAAAAAGAAGAAAATGGTTGAAGGACTCACGCTTCACAATTTCAAAACTTACTACAAAGTTTAGCAATCAGGACAGTGTGGTATTGGCATAAATTAGGCATAGAAATCAGTAGAATAGATGTGTACCAACACAATTCAGTGAAGAAAGAATAGTCTTTTCAACAAATGATTCTGATACCACTGGTTATCCACATGCAAGAAAATGAAATCAGACTCTCTGCCTCACACCATAATACAAAAATTAACTCAAAGTGGATCAAAGACTTAATGTAGATTTAAAACTATAAAGTTCTTTGAAAAAGCATAGGACTAAATGTGACTTTATATTGTGCAACTGCTTTTTAAAATATGATAAAAACCCAAGCAACCAAAATCACATTTATTGGCTATCATCAAAGTTTAAAAGTTACACAATTTAAAGTCAAACATCATGAAAATAAAAATATAAGCAATAGAATCAGATATTTGCAAATCATATATCTCAATGAAAATTTTATCTGAAAAAATAAAGAACACTTACAATTCTATAATGAAGAGAAGCACTATTTTAAAATGGGCAAAGTTTCTGAATAGACATTTCTCCAAAGAATATATACAAATGGCTAGTAAAGATATGAAAAGATTCTCAGCATCACTTAATCAGGGAAATGCACATCAAAACCACAAAAAGATAGCACCTTAATCCCTCTAGAATTCTATAAAGGGTGTATAACAACAAGTGTTGGCAAGGATGTAAAGAAATCGGAATTCTGCACTGCTGGTGGGAATGTAAAATGATACAGACACTTTGAAAATCAGTCTCACAATTCCTCTCTGAATATTGTATCATATAGCTCAGCAATTCCACTCCTACATATTTATCTAAAAGCAATGAAAACATGACCACACAAAATGTGTATAGGAAGGATCATAAAATTATTATTTGTACTAGCTAAAAGGTGAAAAACCACCTAAATGTCCATCAGCTGAGGAATAGATAAAGAAAATGGTGATAAATCCATAAAATAAAATAGTGTCCAGCAATACAAAGTATGAAGCACAAATATATGCTACAACAGAGATAATCCTTGAAAACAGTGTGAGTGAAATGAGCCAGTTTCAAAAGACCTTGCATGATATGTTCAAAACAGGCATATTTAAATAGAAAGAATCTTAGTGTCTGTCTAGGGCTGTCAGGATAAATTTATAAGTGGCAGCTTAAGAGTGGTGAAATCTATTAAAATTGGCTTTGTAATTGTTGCACAAATATATGAATATATTATACTAAATTTCATTGAATTGTACACTTGAAATGGTTGAATGGCATGTGAATTGTGTATCAATGACCACCCTGATATCTTCCTCGTGGCCCTGAGTGGTATGCCGTGAAGGCTTTCCGTAGGACATATTGACTTCTGGTTTTTGTTCTAGCATGTCAGAAGCTTGAAAGTGGCCACACCATCCTAACAAAAAGCTGAACCAACTGAAAAACTAACAACTCTTAGCTCAGTGAGAAAAACAAAGTCTTAAGGTAAATGAGTCTCTCCAAAATTGAAGCAATTGATAGGCAGATGCAGAGAATCACAACTTACTAGAACAGAAATTCAGGAGCTGAAACCTCTGCTGAACTATAATTAAGAGATTGTTGAAGGCATTGTGTAGACAAGTATGAGAGATTAAAACTTGAGGGTAACCAAGTCATTGTGGAAGAGGGGCACAGTTTTGTGTTTTATCTCCTGGAGTTCTACCAGGTTCATACGTGAATGTACTAGAAAAATCCCCTTGTGCTTCCTGAGGGCCAAGGGAGAAAGAAACCATTTTGAAATACACTGGAGCATTCTCTTCATTTTAATAAAGTCTGCCTTCAGGAAAAACTGTTTAACCTGCTAGGGTTTTATCAGAGCCTAACTGACCTGGGGGAAGGGAAATACCTGACTCCAGCTGGTTCTCGCCTTCCTTGTGGAGGAAGGGAAATAACCAATTCCAGGCCACTCTATCTAGCCATCCTGTTCCACTTAAGAGGGAAAAATACAAAACAAAACTGAGAAGCATGTGTGAAGTTCACAGTCCAGCGGCACACGCTCACTAAAAGACAGAACTAATTATAGGACTATAAAGAGCTTCTCTACCCTCTTCACCTTACCAACACTTACTAAAGGCCTATTTTCATGCTTGTCCTTATGATTCTTGGATTAAAAAATAAAGGCCTATTTTCAGCAGTTCCTTTTACCCAGTACATAATGTCCAGCTCTTAAGAAAAAAAAATCACAAGACATACTAAAGGAAAAAAAAAAAGAAGTTGAAAGAACAGAGAATGCGTTCAAACCAGACTCAGATAGACAGGGATATTGGGATTAATTATAAGAGTAGGAATTTAAAATAACTATGATTAATTAATATGCTAAGGGCTTTAATGGATAAAGTAGATACTATGCAAGAACAAGTAGGCAATGCAAGCAGAGAGATGAAAATTCTAAGAAAGAACAAAAGGAAATGCTACAGATCAAAAACACTGGAAGAGACATGAAGACTGACTTTGATAGGCTTGTTACTAGACTAGACAGAGCTGAGCTTAAGGATATCTAAGTAGTAACCTTCAAAATAGAAAAGTAAAGAGAAAAACAGCTGGAAAAAATCCCAGAACAGAACATCCAAGAACTGTGGGACTACTCCAAATGGTATCACATCCTACGTGTAATGAGAATATTGAAAGGATAGAAAATAAAGAAACAAATGAAATACTTGGAACAATAATGACTGTGTCCTCAAATTAATGCCATACATTAAACCACATATTTAAGAAGCTTAGGGAACACCAAAAAAGATAAATGCCAAGATTCTACACTTATGCATATAATTTTCAAGCTACAGAAAATCAAAGATGAATTAAAAATTCTGAAAGAAGCCAGAGAAAAAAATATATCAGCATGATATGTCTTTCTTTGTCCCATTATAATGCTAACATCATTTAAAAAAAAAAAAGCAGAAATAACTATATTAATTGCTGACATATTAGATCTCAGAGCAAGAAAAGTTATCAGAAATAAGGAAGGGCATTACATAATAATAAAGGGATCAGTTATCCACAAATACATAACAATTTTAATATGTATGCACCTAATAACAGAGCTTCAAAATACAGAGGCCAAAACTGATACAAGTGCAAGAAGAATTAAATGAATTCACTATTACAGTTGGAGATTTCGACACCCCATTATCAGAAATAGTTTCAGCAGGCAGAATATCAGTAAGGACATCATTAAACTCAACAATACCAAGAATCAACTGTATATCATGGACTACTTCATCTGACAACAGCAGACTAAACATTCTTTTCAAGCTCACAATGAACATTTACCAAGAAAGACCACATTCTAGATCATAAAGCAAACCTTAACAAATTTAAAACAATAAAAATTATACAGTGTATTTTCTCACACCACAATGGAACTAAACTTGCAACTGATTAAAGTAGAATAGCTGAAACATTCTCAAATGCTTGGAGATTAAACAGCACACTTCTAAAAGTGGTAAAAGCATATGACAAATTTCACCATCTATTCATGGTAACAGCAAAACTAAACCAATTTTTAAAAACTCTCAACCAACTAGAAATAAAGGAAATGTTCAAATCTGATGAACAATGCCTATAACAACCTATAAGAAATATTACACTACATGATAAAATATTAAAAATATTCTGTTTGTCATTAGTTCTATAAAAGTGCTTACTATTAATATTTCTATTCAGCATTACATTTGGCATTCTGATCAGTGCAATCTGATAAGGAAATATATACTTAAAATTTTCGTAAGAGAGTTTATCTCTTCTTAAAATTTATTTAGAGGTGGGGTATTGTTACGTTGTCTAGGCTGGTCTCAAACTCCTGGCCTCAAGCCATCCTCATGCTCACCCTCACAGCTAGCTATGATTACAAGCACGAGTCACCATGCCCAGCAAGAGTATATCTTGTGTCCTGACCACACACAGATACACACAAACATACACACACACACACACACTCACACTCACAATATTGGTAACTGAGATGATAGATGTGTTCATCAGCTTAATTGTAATAATTTCAAAAGGGGTAGATATGTCATCACATTATACGCCTTGAATATGTACCATTTTATTTACCAGTGTTACCTCAATAAAGCTTAAATACAAAGGAAAAAGAAAAAAAAGAAAAACAGTATTAGAAAAGCATTAGTTTTTTTCTATGGAGCCAAGATGGCTGATAAGAAGCAGCTGCAGTCCATCGCACTCACAGAGAGGAATGAAAAGGGGCAAGTGAATTCAACACCTTCAACTGAAGTATCCGAAATACGAAACTGCTGTTTGTTATCCAATGGCGAAGGCAGGAAGTTTTCTCAAAGTGGTTACCTTTCTTCTTTTTTTGAGTAATAAAAAGCAGTTGTATAATCTTTTAAATATGGTTGGGTTAAATGTTACATAATAAAAACTCTGGTTTAAAAAGGGGGGAAAAAAGAAAAACATTACAAATTTTTAACTTCATAAAAATTAAAAATTTCTCATGGAAAAAAGATATATGGTCAAAATATTAAAATGAAGAAAATATTTACAACATAATTTGCAAAAAGTTTAGTGTTCTTATAATCTGTAAAATATTTTACAAATAAGTATCAAACTAAAGTTTTAAAAATAATAATTTTTGCCAACCTGAGGATTTAAAGTGATATCTCATTTTTGATATTGTTTTGATCTCCCTAATTGCTAGTGAGGTAAAGCATTTTTTAAAATATAGAATTTACCTATTTAGATTTTTCTTTTGTTTCTTACTCATATATATCTTTTACCGGTTTTTCTTCCTTGGTTATATAATGTAGAAACATTGATTTATACATGTGTATTAGACTCTAATACCTTTTATAATCTTTGAGTGTCTATACCTTGTGTTTCTAGTGTTTCTTAAATCGAATTTTACTCTTTTCTTCTTTGTGGCTTATTGTGGATTCTTAAAAAATCTTCCCTATTGATATATCTTTATTCTAAAATTTTTGTTTTTGTTCCATTTGTCTATTTCAGTGTTTATGATTATTGCTATATCAGTATTATATTGTGTTATCATGGTTTATTTTTGCTTTGTTAGGATGAGTTTCTGACCTTTATCTTTTTTATCAAACTTCTCTTGCATATCTTGGCTCTATTTTCTTTTATGTAATTTTAGAATCAGCTTGTCTAGCTGTATGTAAAAGCTGTTGAGATTTTGCTTGAACTAATCTTGATTGCTAGCATTATAATATTAGATGACTAAACACACAAATATGGTAAATATCTAAACTTACTGTGATCTTTTATTTTCTTAATTCAAATTTTATAATTTTCTATGTTATAGTCTTACTCATCTTTTAAGAGATTTATTTTTTAGTTACATTTGAGTTCTTGCATCTATTATAAATTTTATTTTAAAATTATTTTTGGAATAATTATAGGTTAGGATGTTACTGGTTTTTGTATACTGAACTTGTATCTTAACTTCACTGATTTGTCTTATTAGCTTTATCAGTTTTTCTGAGATTTTCTATGGAAAAGTTGTATGTAAATAGTTGCATAATTTAAATTTGAGATTAGTTTTGTGACTTTCCCTTTAATCTGTATACTTCCTTCAGTTTTCTTACCTGTGTTGCTATTATTTGAGTAGAAATTGTGAAAACAAACACTTTGTCATCTACCTGGCTTTAAGGGGATTGTCCCTAATATTTCACCATTAATTATGATGTTTGTGGAGGTTGTTGGTAACTATCCTTTGTCGTGTTAAGGTAGCTTCTTATATTCAATATGACCTGGTTATTAAGAACAGGATTTCTAGAGCTAAATTATCTAGTTCAATCATGTTCTACTGTTTACTAGCCACTGGACCTGGGAGGAGCTTTAGAACTGCTTTGTGCTTAATATGACAGCTTTGTGGACACTTGCTTTTGGTATATTATATTTGATATCATGCTATATAAATATATGTCAATATTTATATCTACAAATATATCAATATAAATTGATATATATACAACATCCCTTGTAATTTCTCCTCTTTCACTTCTGATTTTATTTATTTGAGTCATCTCTCTTATTTTTCTTAATCTAGCTAGGTTTTTATTAGTTTTGTTGATCTTTTCAAGAAAACCACTGTTTCATTTTTTTAAATTGTCTTCTATTTGCTATTTTCTCTATTTCTGCTGGAATCTTTATTTTCTTTCTCTGCTAACGTTGGACTTAGTTTGTTATTTTTTTCTAGCTCCTTGTATGTAGTGTAAGATATAAGTTATGGTATTAATTGATTTTCTAAGGTTAAGCCAATCTTGAATTCCCAAGATAAATTGCAACTTGTCATGGTGTGTAATCCCTGTTATATGTTGCTGGAATTAGTATGTTAGTATTCTATTAAAGAGTTTTGCATCTGTAGTCATAAAACATGTGGGTAGCTAGTTTTCTTTTGTTGCGATGTCTTTGGTTTTTGTACCAGGATAATACTGGCCATATAGAATGAGATGGGAAGTGTTTTCTTCTTCTTTATTTTTGGAAGCATTTGTGTATCATTGGTATTAATTATTTTTTATGTTTGGTAGAATTCACTAGTAATACTCATTCATTCTCTTTACCTGTCACATGGCTAAACAGGTTTTTCTCTTTCTCCTTGAGTCACCTTCAGTAGTTTTCTTCTAGAAATTTGTCCATTTTATCTAAATTAATTTGTTGGCATATAATTTACATCCTTCCGGTATAACTTTTTATTTCTGTAAAGTCAGTAGTAATGTCCCATCTTGTCCCGTCTTTCAAATCTCATTTTATATGTTTTAGTGAGATTTTTTTCTTTTCTTTTCTTTCTTTCTTTTTTTTTTTTTTTTTTTTTTTTTTTTTTTTTTTTTTTTTTTTTTTTTTTTTTTTTTTTTTTTTTTTTTTTTTTTTTTTTTTTTT
>PVKP010022642.1:0-23668 GCA_004027715.1 Plecturocebus donacophilus | reverse complement strand
TTAGGTTTAGTGTACCCTTCTTTATCCACCTGAAACCAGTTTTTAATGTTCTATTTTTACCTTTAAATTCCCAAGCCTGCAGGCAGTATAAATTCAGCCCCTAAATATGCACACACTCACATCACTCAGTGTAAGTTCATAGACTTATTCCTCTGGTTATCATTCTCTCTTCATTTTTGGCCCCGAGGAATTTTCTTTCTACCTTGCAAACCTACTTATGTCATTTTTTAAAGCTATCATTTCTAGGTAGTATAGCAAAAAGGTCATTCATTCAGATAAATAGACCCATCACATCATATGTAATTTCAGGTTAGTGGAGAGTTAGAGTCCAAAACTTATTCCCATCTCCACTAGATAATCCTTAAGGAAGAGAGAAAAGCCAACTTCTTGCAGGCAAGAGAGCATTTTGCTTATGTCTTCAGTATTTGAAGAGTTGAATCTGACTTTAGATAAAGTCTCCATAGTGGAGGATGTTTGACTGATAGTAAATGATCATAAAATACAAATATGGAACTACTATTTCACTGCAACCAAATTTTTTGAGTATGCCTTCAAGTCAGCTGTATATAATTTGCTCCTTAAAATAAAAACCCTTTTTAATAGGAGCATTAACTTAGATAGCAGTAATTATAATAAATTATTTTAGCAATCTCATTATGAATTAAGAAAGGCTACCTGAGAGGGAGGCCACTTTTCAATTTTTACCATTGTTTTTCCTCAAATTGTTTGTAAATTACTGAATTTGTCTTCTTGAAAGACTGATAGTTCACTAGAATTTGGTAAATTCTAAATTTTATCTCTCAAACTTTTAAAATATCTTTAAAAAATCACTTCTTACTGTGTATCTCATTTCTTTGTCTACAAAATATGATTAATGACACTAATCTGGAGACAATTTATAACAAAGATGTAAGAGAGAGCAGAATCTAAAATGTAATTTTTGCCCCTTATCAAGGAAACCACAAATAGTAAAAGGCTGCATTATTCAGATGCTGAGAATCTCAAGTGCTTAATGCTGTTCAGCTGAGGGTGTGCTGCAGAAAGTAAAATAGTTCACACTAGGAAGCTGGCCTTTTTTTAAAAAGATTAATACTTTGAACAGAGAGAGATCAACTAGATCAGGTGTCTCAAAGTCATCTTTATTATTCTCACCCCTCCATATTTATAAATGCTTTGCCCTGAGCTCTGCCTAATTATATTTTTGGATTCCTGTATGTTTTAATCTCACTAAAATAATGAGCATGTTTTCAAATGCTGAATGCTAAGTAAAGCTTACTCGTTGCCCTTGGAAAAGTTCTATTGTCATATTTCGTGGCCTTGTATTTCAGCTCCCATCAGTGCTTCAGGTGTAGCCCAGGGTAACAGCAGAGCTGATAAAAATAAACCTGAGCAAAGAAAGAGGAGATCCCAATCCATCTGATATTTATTACTAATAGTCATTGTTCAGAAAATACCTGCAAAATAAACCTGAACAAGAAACAAAGAAATATGCTTAATTTTATTAATTAGATAAAGAGGAAAAATGAATCTGCTCACCTCTAAACCAAGCAAGCCCTCTAGATGTATTTATCTTTTTTCAACCAGATCTTATAAAGAACTCTTGACATGGCCTTTCCTTCTGACTTGGAGATGTAAGAAAAGCCAAATCATTTCCATTTTAAAGCTCAGAGCTTGATCCTTTCCAATTTACATCTCCAGCCTCATTTTCTATATACCTAACTAAACCCAGAACCTTCCTATCACACCAGTAGCTTGCTTAAAAATATTTGTAACAACTAAGGAATGATTGCAATAGCAAGCATAAGGTAAGCCTATGTGTTGACTGAGCCTGTGTTTTACCAGGGATGCTATGGTAAATATTTGTTCAACCAATAAATATTCATTCACAAAGTATTTGTTCAACAAGTAGAATAATAAAAAGAGAAATTTGTGAGAAACATGATTCATCTATCAAGGACATCAAAGCTGCCAATTCAAGTCATTATGAAGGCTTTTAAGAGGAGGAATACTCAAAAGGAAAGAGCTTAGAAAAAATAGGTCTTAAGTTCAATTATATGCATTTAACCTTAACATTGATTCAAGCTACTCTTTTGTTTTGCTTTAATTTTGCAAAAGCAGACACAAACGAGTGTATGCTTTCCCACTGCAGTCACTATCAGGCATCTTTTCCAGCCCCAACCCATAATATGGACTTGCACAAGTTAAATATTAACTTTTGGGAAGAGGCCAGGTGAAAATCATCACCTTAGCTCAGATGTCCTCCTTACTGTCATTGAAAGCAGTTTATATCTGCAAATCAGCAAATGGGAAAATATGTCTGAGTCTCTTCTTGTGTTTTGCTGGAAGAGGAATGTTTGAGAAGAAATTTTTTTAAGTTACAGGATAACTCATTGGAATTCTCTACCATCTAAAATAAAAAATACAACATAACAATAGTGATAAAACTTCATTGTTCAGGCCTTGCAAATTTTCACACAGAAGAAATCAGAGCTTTCCTCTTACCACCTATAAAAAGCAAAAAGGGATGAGAGAGATCATTTAATACTCTTAGCCATAAACCTAAGGGTTTATGATCTGTGGTCTTCCAAATCAGTAGTTTCAAGGCTGCTTTAGCAGGGACCTCAACTCTATACTTTAGCGAGGTTACATTCTTGACAAAATTGCAGTCATGTCAAAATATGCAAAGCATTGCCTTGTACTGAGTACTTTCTCTGTGATAAGTGCTGAGGATACAAAATTGAACATAACACTGTCCCTGCATCAAGGTGGTAACATTGTACTGGGAGACGGACAAGCAAATAGGCCCTGATGAGGAGGGTGCTAAGTGCTTAACAGGGGCTGTGACCTGATACTGTTTGGGTAAACTGGCGGGGCTCCCAATTCATTCTTGATGGGTCAAGAAGGTTATATGAAGGAAGTGGCTTCCAAGCTGAAGACTGAAAGACAAATGGAAACTAATAAGTTATAAAAGAAAGAAAATAAGTGGAAATAAGTTATTCAAAGGAATAATTAGATTCCAAATTTTTAGATTCTTTTGTTACATTTTTCTCTATTTTTTTTTTTTTTTTTTTTACATTCTCCTTATAGATGTCCATGAATGATCCTGGAATGCTGGCGTTTAATTTAAACAGATGAGTTCCTCTTGTCCCCTAGGCATCCTTGATGTTGTATACTGGCCCTGAGTTTCCAGTGCGTGTGAGAGTTGTCATGATTGTTCTAAAATTCATGATAAAGAAGCAATGTTTCAGATAAATACTGCAGCTTGTAATGTAGTTCCAAGGAAATGCTGGCCAAATCCACGACAAAAGAAAGACAAGTCAAAAGCAACACATTGTGTGACATCTTCAAAAAAGGAATTTAACCCAAGTTGCACAGCAGAACCAGTGGCATGTGGTATCATACATCTGGTATGTAGATATCAAGGGAAATACTAGTAAAATTTAGTAGTATCTAATATTGAAATTTGGCTGGACATCTCCAAAGTGTAAAGTATGTCTGTTAATTTTAAGAAAAAGGAAAGTTATTTTCCAAACCAGAATAAAATCACTTCAGGATATCAAAGAGTTAACAAAGTGCGATTTTGCTGCTTAAAAGTGAATACACTTTAATATTTAGTCATTAATACAATTATTTTACAAAAATTCTATACAAAATGGAATCTGCATTAGTCATAGGTAGTTTTATTAATGAATCTTTATTTTTATTAGTGAATATACATTTTTAAGCTAAAATGTATGTGCATACATTCCTGGAAATATTTTTTGTCACTTATGAGACATGAATAACCTTAATTAAGAATATACTTAAAGGCAAAGACTTCATGATGAAAACACCAAAAACAATTGCAACAAAAGCCAAAATAGACAAATAGAATCTAATTAAACATAAGAGCTTCTGCACAGCAAAAGAAACTATCATCAGAGTGAACAGTCAACCTACAGAATGGGGTAAAATTTTTGCAATCTACCATCTGACAAAGGTCTAATATCCAGAATCTACAAGGAACTTAAACAAATTTACAAGAAAAAAAACAAGCTCATCAAAAAGTGGGCAAAGGATATGAACAGACACTTCTCAAAAGAAGACATTTGTGTGGCCAAAAAACCTATGAAAAAAAGCTCAACATTACTGATCATTAGAGAAATGCACATCAAAACCACAATGAGTTACCACCTCATACCAATCAGAATGACAATTATTAAAAAGTCAAGAAACAACAGATGCTGGAGAGGCTGTAGAGAAATGGGAACGCTTTTTCCCTGTTGGTAGAAATGTAAATTAGTTCAACCATTGTGGAAGACAGTGTGGCAATTCCTCAAGGATCTAAAACCAGAAATGCCATTTGACCCAGCAATCCCATTACTAGGTGTATACTCAAAGGATTATAAGTCACCTACTATAAAGACACATGCACATGTTTATTGCGGCACTATTTCCAATAGCAAAGGCATGGAACCAACCTAAATACCCATTAATCATAGGCTGGATAAAGAAAATGTGGTACATATACATCATGGAATATTAAGCAGCTATAAAAAGGAATGAGTTTATGTCCTTTGCAGGAACATGGATGAAGCTAGAAACCACCATTCTAAGCAAACTAACACAGTAAGAGAAAACCAAACACTGCATGTTTTCATTCATAAATGGGAATTGAACAATGAGAGCATGTGGATACAGGGAGGGGAACATCACACACCGGGGCCCGTCAGGGGGTGGGGGTGAGGTGAGATAGAGCATTAGGACTAATAGCTAATGCATGTGGGGCTTAAAACCTAGATGACAAGTTGATAGGTGCAGCAAACCACCAGGGCACACTTATACCTATGTAACTAATTTACAGATTCTACGCTTGTATCCCAGAACTTAAAGTAAAATTTTCTAAAAAAGAACATACTTAAGAGATACAGAGTCTAGCAGGTAGTACAGCATTGCTGACTAGGCTTTCCTTGCAAAGTAACAAGTCACAGCAGGATGGTCTGCAGTTAATATTAAATTTGTTGAAACAGCTAATTGTTAAGGTACAAGAAATGACCTTTTTATAGTACTAGCTTACTGTAATTCTTTCTTTTAGGTGATTAAAAGAAAAGGTAGATCATTTGAAAGACGACTAAAGTAAAAAGAAAACCTACTTTAAAAAGAAAGTAAAGGAAATACTAAAATAATAAATATGTGAATGGCTGCCTATTTGGCAAATTTTCCTTCAAATCAAACTATCCTTCTAATCCTTAATTATTAAGAAAAGAAATGGAATGACTCTCCTTTTGACTGGAGCTGCATCACTGACTATCTGCTGATTAGACAACCTGTTTCTTCCTAATTTATCACTTTAATGTTACCATTAGTATAAATGGCTGGGCTGCAAAACGCTAAAACGCAATTATAATTGGTACTGACCAGCTGACAGAAGTGCCAGTGCAAGCAAAGGACTGGCCTTCCATTAATCACCATTTGCTTTGATAGCGCCACATTCATTTCATTTATCACTTGATCTCTTTCTATTATTTCTTCCATGAAAGGGTGTTTAATCAGCATTATTTATTTCAAATTGTATTTCCCTGAAAGCTTTTAAAAAGCTCCTAACAGGGGCACAATTACTGTGCTCACTTAATGAAACACCCAGCCCCACCAGACAGAGGTTCATATTCTGGTTACCTTAAAAGAAGTGAATATTAGGAGAAGGTCTAAAGAGAGATGAATTTTCACTGTTATATGGCTTCTTGTTATGTGTGTGTGTAGTAACCAAAATGACACTCATTAAAATGAATGGAATGTAATTTATTAATTGACTTAATTAGTGAACAATGAAGGGTTAAAGAAAGAGTCTATGGTCCAATAATTAATATGGTAAATAAAGAGTAAGAATTGCAAATCCATAAGAATTAAGGGATGAATTCATGAGAATTGTGAGTTTTTATCAGTGAATATTTTGCTAATGATTTTAGGTTATCCACGCTGCAAAGCTATCTGCCGCTAGAAGAGACACATGCCATTGCTGTCTGTCTCTCTTAGTGGCCAGCCACTCATTCACTTTTTCATTTCCTCTGTTAACCAGAGAGTAATAATACACATGTTTCGTGAGATAGAAAAGATATAAGATTCTTAAGTAAAATGACTATTTTTGCAAATCTTCTGTCTACGCTGTCTGTGATGTATTTGTGCTAACAGGGTACGCGCTTCATTTTACAATGAAGCTCATTTGCAATAAGGCTTTATCTTGCCTTCTCAGGCAGTAGTGGCAAGATAAACACTGATGAAAAACAAGCAGGTAGAATTAGAAGATGATGCAAAAAAAAAACTGTGTTCTTTTTTTTTTTTTTTTTTAGATGGAGTCTCACTCTGTTGCCCAGTCTGGATTGCAGTGGTAGATCTTGGCTCACCGTAACTTCCACCTTCTGAGTTCAAGCGATTCTCCTCCCTCTGCCACCTGAGTAGCTGGAACTGTAGATGTACATCACCATGCCCTGCTAATTTTTGCAATTTTTTTTAGTAGAAATAGAGTTTCATCATGTTGGCCAGGCTGGTTTCGAACTCTTGACCTCAAGTGATCTGCCCACCTCAGCTTCCCAAAGTGCTGGGATTACAGGCATGAGCCTCCACACCTGGCCCCAAAAAACTGGATTCTAATCCATGTCCTGGCACCAAGAATTTGAGATTTACAAACATGTGACTTCTAAATCTCTGTAGAAAAGGGATATTAGACTAGACAAGTGTTTTGTATTTGTACATTCCAGAAACTTTTAAATCAGCTTTTATCATATCTATATACACATACAAAACAAAACGTACAGATTTGCCAAACACGTTTCTGAGAACTTTAGGTAGATTAACTCATTGGATTGTCATATTAACATTGCGATATTGGAACTATCATTATCCCCATTATACAGATACAAAAACAGAGGCACAGAGAAGTTGAGTAATTTAATCACGATTACAGTCAGTAAGTGGTTCAGGCTGAATTTCAACCCAGACAGGCTGGTTCCAGGATTCATATGGTTATTGACTATATTGTACTACTATTTAACCTTTTTTGATACCTGTGCTCATCCGTACATTTCTTTCTGTTTTATTTTAATAATATCAATTTCAAGGAAGACCTATATTTCAACTGCAAATGGGAAAACTTTATCACCATATACAGGTTACTATAAATATTAGTTAAAAAATTAAATAAGAGATGGACGTGATTGCTCACCCCTGTAATTTCAGCACTTTGGGAGGCCAAGGCAGGAGGATTGCTTGAGTCTAGGAATTTGAGACCAGTCTGGGCAACAAAGCAAGACCCCATCTCTACCAAAAGTGAAAAATTAGCTGATCATGCTTGTGCATGCCTACAGTTTCAGCTACTTGGGAGGCTAAGGTGGGAGGATTTCTCGTACCCTGGAGTTAAAAGTTTGCAGTGAGGTAAGATCACGCCACTGCATTCCGGCTTGGGCGACAGAGTGAGACCCTGTCTCAAATAACAATAATAATAAGATTATTTTAAAATAAAGAAGTAATAATAAATGTAAATATTTCTAATTATAGCAGAAGAGACTTAGACTGATTTACCCAGATTTCAGAGTGATTTTTGTTTTGCGCATCCAGAAGACAATCTCAGTGTTCCAACTTCCAGTTCAAGGTTCTATGCGCCATCCCTGTCCTTTCTTCTATCACTAGCAGTTCAGCTATCTTCTTGTCCCCCAGGAGGCCTCTATTTACTGAAAATTCCACCTCCCTACTCTTAGCTGCATTACATGTTTTGCTTTCTCTGAAAGCTTTCTTGCTCATTTTCTACTCCACATGTCTTCCCAAGCATTCTTTCCTTCTACTGTCAGTGGGATGTGCTCCATGTTGGGGCTGAGTTCTCCATCTGGAGATCTTGGGTGTCAAGGAAGGATTGTAAGTCCATTTTTCCCTTGGGCACTTTGCTCATCAGCCTCCTCCTCTAGACATATGTCACACACACACTCTTCCCCACCCATATCGTTGACAAGCACCAGAGTCCAGTCTTGGGACTCAAACACCTCCGCCTCATCTATAAACAGATTTCCTGGCTTCTCTTCCTTCTTCCTCTGGCTTACCTTCTCTTTCATCTTTTTTTCCTCTCCTCCTTTCTAGTCTTTGAGTCATGCATGGTAATTATGCAGTGATGGGAAAATATAAACACCAAGATCAAGATGTTTGGTCCCGTACCACATAAAATTACTTCACAAATGACAGGTGGCACAAACTCTACACTTTTAGAAGTGCTGCAATATTTTGTGTATATGGCTT
Source organism: Plecturocebus donacophilus (assembly GCA_004027715.1). Taxonomy (NCBI): domain Eukaryota; kingdom Metazoa; phylum Chordata; class Mammalia; order Primates; family Pitheciidae; genus Plecturocebus; species Plecturocebus donacophilus. Next base: position 15,409 of record PVKP010022642.1, on the reverse strand, counting down.
TTTTCAGTTTTAAAATAACAAGGCCTAAAATGGGCCAAGTCAGCCACCTACTCCTCAGTCTTCTCTGAATAGTCACGTTAAGACTTCATTGCAAATGGAACCAGTTGGACAATTACTTTGTGGCCTGAATCTAACTAGCAGTGTCAAATCCAGTGCAGTTCTTGAGCTTTCTGTGGGATGCTTTTCAATTGTGATCACACCCTCTCCCACAATGTGACTGTGAACTTCTGTGGCAACACCTACGTGGAATGAAGGCATTTATGTTTGCAAAAAAGGAAAGGAACTTGTGAAAGGGAGTTTGTGTCCATTGGAATAGACCAGTGGCCTAATTAAATGATGCCAGGGCAGTCTGGGGAAATTAATTTCACAGAAATACAAGTTTAATATGCAAGTTATACTTAAAGGGAATGACATGTACCATTTGGAAGAGTTGTTGATCAGGGAGGAATGCCACCTCAAGCAATTATAGAGCAAGAAATATGAGGCTTGAGGACTGAAAAACTTTACCTGAAAAACTGAAGGACTGATTAATGTGTTTTGGGAAATTTTCTCATGGATTTTGAGTTTAGAATAAACGAATCCAGAGATTTATGTGTAAATATAGGAATCATTGTTATTCATCATATAGTGTAATTAGAAATGAGGTGACTAGGAGTGCCTGAATATTTTAAATATATTTTTATGTAACATATTACATATATAATATGTATATATATATACACATATATAATCATGGATACTTTAAATGATATTGTTGGAAATAGATGCTTGGTGCCACAAAGAAAAATTAGCACTGAAACAAAGGATCTTTCAGCGACGCGATTTTACTCCCTGGACTGTAGGAAGGGTACCCTCGCTAGCCAGTAAGAGTGCCCTTCCTGCAATCCAGGCAGTAAAAATTGCATTGCTGAAAGATCTTTTGTCTCAGTGCTAATTTTTCTTGCATCACCAAGTGTCTATTTCCAACAATACTCTTGAATGCCATTGACTTAAAAAAGAAATTTATGAGTTAAACCCAGAAATTGAGGACCATAAACTTTTAGAAACTAGTGTACACACAGAGAAGGCATTAGCTATAAGAATAAACAGCAAAGGTATAGTGTTTTACCTTTGTAGGTATAGTAACTACTAAAGTGGGCTAAAAAAAAAATCCAATATAACAAGTGAAAGGGAAAAAAGCACATTTCTCAATAAGTTCTCTCATATTTATAGCTTCAACCATATTCACACTATGATGGGGAATTAGAGCTGAATTTTTCAGTGACTTGATTACTTGGACAACTACCCTATTGGGTCTTTTGTCAGGTTGTATTTTCATTTGGTTTTACTACTGTGTGCCAGAATTGGGTTAAAGAGGTGGTTCATATTGCCAGAAAAGTCTTTTTAAATATCAAGTCCAGTGGGAAGTACGTGTTAATTCCATTCTGAAATCTGTCCTAATTCCAAAATGTCATATGAAAGATCAAATAAAACCGTTCCAATGTTGTACTTTCACTCAACACAAGAGGAGCCCACCATGCTGGATGGGTATATGCCTTACCATGGTTAGGCAGAGCGTAGGACTCCTGAGTCTACTTTGGCTCCCAGCTAGTACAGAAAGCATCCAAATGTTCTTCTAGTCACCCTGTGGAGTAGGGGAAAGTGAGAAGTGAGATGCTGAAACTTCATGAAGGCAGTTCAGGCAAGGGATAGAATAAACCTCTGCAGGGATTGTGGGATATACAATTCCTAAGTCAGAGGATAGTAAGATAATTTGGATGAGAATTAGAGTAGGTTTCAGGGCCAGCAAGAGCTCAGCTAGAATTGAATAAAAGAAGAGCCATAGGCCCTGACCATGCCAAGAGAAAGTATAGACTTTAGACTGTCAGCTGCAAACTTCAGTCAAGACTTCAGTAGTTGGTGCTAGCAGAGCAGTCATCACAAGGAAACCAAGGGATGTTGAGGAATCAGGAAAAGGTGAACAACAACAGCATAAGGCAACAGTGCTTAGATCCCATGCTCTTCTCCAGGCCAGCATGAGGGCCTATGTGTAATGCCATTGCCCAGATGCCATCTAGAAGAAGAATAAGATGGAGAAAAACAACGGAAAACTTGAACATTTCCCCAAACACACTAAGTTGCCTGAATAAAATGATTTAAACTAGAAGAGATGAAGATAAAGAATCGGCAAGTTTAATATTCTCTTTCCAGTGCTAGTTGGGTGATACTTAAGGAAGATTAATATATCAGTAATAGAAAACAAGTAAACTAAATATTTCTTTGAATATATGGTTATTAGTATGTGTCTTTTTTTTTTTTCTGAGACAGAGTCTTGCTCTCTCATCCAGGCTGGAGTACAGTGGCGCGATCTTGACTCATTGCAACCTCCAGGGTTCAAGCGATTCTCCTACCTCAGCCTCCCACCATACCCTGCTAACTTTTGTATCTTTAGTAGAGATGAAGTTTCACCATGTTGGCTAGGCTGGTCTAGAACTTCTAACCTCAGGCGATCAGCCCACCTCAGCCTCCCAAAGTGCTGAGATTACAGGCATGAGCCGCTGCACCTGGCCAGTAGTGTGTGAATTTGTCTCATTTTTCTTTTCTCTCTTCTCTTCCTTTTTTCCTTGACTTCTTCTGTTTTGGGCCTATCCTTTACTAAATAAACAATGCCTTTCTCTTAGGTGTTTGCTACTTTATTAGACACTTGGAATGAAAAGGTAACAATGACAGGTCCTTCCTGCAGGGATATAATAGTCTAGAGTTAAAAAACATAACTACAAATTGCATTACAGTTTGTTGAGTGTGGCACACAGGTGTGGGCAAGATATTTTAGGTGATGTGACTGAAGGAACTGTTTTGCTCTATATGGAATATAACTTGGAGACTGAGTATGATTCTGTTGGGCTAATAACAGAATTTGCAGAAAATATGACTTTGTGTAGAAGATCCCAAAGAATCTACAACAAACTTCGGGGACTAAAGAAATGAGTTTTAAAAGGTTATGGGATACCAAGAGAATATATAAACATCAACTGTATACCTATATACCAGAAATGAATATTTGGAATCTGTAGTTTGAAAAACAATATCCTTTATAATAAAACCAAAACAATGATCTAGCTAACAAAACATGTACAGAATCTGTCTGCTGAAAACTATGGAACACTAATGAAAGAAACAAAGGATGTATACACTTGGAGAGATATACCATGTTCATGAATTGGAAACAATGTTGTTAAGGTGTTGATTCCCTGCAATCTGATATACTGATTCAACCCAATGATAATCAAAATCCCAGCAAACTTTTTTAGAAAATAATAATAAGCTGATTCTAAAATTTACATGAAAAGGCAAAGGAACTAGAAAGCCAACATAATTATTGAAAGAAGAACAAAACCAAAATAATTATTGAAAGAATAAAATCAGAAGACCCACATTGCCTGAAGGCAGAACCTGCACTTGTGGCATGATTTTAAGACTTATTATAAAGTGCAGTAATTAAAACAGTGTAGCTTTGGCAAAAGGATAATGCATTAATTTGTGAAATAAAATGGCCCAGAATTAAACCCACACAAGCATAATCAACTGACATTTTACAAAGGTGCAAAGGCAATTTGATAGAGAAAGGATAATTCTTCAAACAACTAGTGTTAGAACAACAATATCAATATGTAGAAAAATAAATCAACAGAAATCTCACAAGATTCAAAAATTAACTCAAAATTGATCAGAGACCTAAATATACAGCATAAAACTGTAGAACTCATAGGTAGAATAAAAATCTGGATGACATTGGGTTTAGTTATGAATTTTTAGATACTACTCAAGAACCACAAACCATCTAAAAAGTTGGTAAATTGGACTGTATCAAAACTAAAAGTATTGTTCAGTGAAAGATATTGTTAAGAGAATGAAAAGACAAGCCACAGATGGAGAAAAAATTGCAAATCATATAACTTTTAATAGGTGTATTCAGAATATATCATGAACAACTAGAATTCAATAATAAGTAAACAATCAATAAATAATGAGCAAAATCTACAAACAGAGACTTCACCAAGGAAGACATTGAAATGGCAAAAAAAAAAAAATTGCATATGAAAAGATACTCAACATCATTAGTCTCTAGGGAAGAACAAATTAAAACCTTAAGATATTACCACACACCTATTAGCATGGCTGAACAGTTTTTTTTTTTTAAAGGGAAACTGATAATACCAAATACTGATGAGAATGCAGAGTAATAAAAATGTTCATTCATTGCTGTTGGAATGTCAAATAGTGCAGACACTTTGGATAGTATTTTAGCAATTTTTTATTAGGTTAAACATACATTTACAATACAACTCAGTGTTCCTAGTTTTAGTTATTTACCTAAGTGAAATGAAAACGCATGTTTACACAAAAGCCTGTAGATAAAATTTTATATCAGCATTGTTCATAATTGCAAAAAATCTGCAGTCAATATGCTCCTTAACAAGTGAATGGATAAACAAACTGTGGTGTATCCATAGAATGGAGTACTATTCAGCAATAAAAAGAAACAAACTTCTGATTTATGCAACAAAATGGATGACTCTTAAGCACATTTTTGTAAGTAAAATAAGCCAGACTGCAAAGGCAATAGATTGTGTAATTTCATTTATATGGCATTCCAGGAAAAGGCAAAACTGCAGGGTCAGAAAACACTTATAACAGCTTCTTCATCTTATGTTGGTATTTTAACCTGCCCTATCAATTCATTTTTCCTAGAGAATTTGAGTCAGACGTAGGACCAGATCTCAAGGATAAGTATGAAGGGGCTTTGATCTCCTGCTCTCACGTGGTCTCTTAACGATACCCTAGACTACTAGGGTGATCATGGCTGATATATACCCTTGAGGCATGTATTCCTTAACTAGCCTCACTCAACTTTATTACTTAACCTGGCATTTAGGGAAGACAAAAAAAAAAAAAAGTTTCATAATATGTATTTTTTCTTATAAAGGCCACCATTTGGCCTTTTCAGTATTATCATAATCATTTTCCTTATTTTGTAGTAGAAAACATTCTTCATAGGCACAGTACAAGCAATAGACTTGTAAAACTCTCAGACAGGAGAAAAAATATCGAAGAAAAGACCAAGTGCAAATTAATAAAGCATAAAACACACCATAAAAAACTAGAAAAGTATCATTAGTGTTGCATATTACTGGAAGAGTAATTATCCCCAAGATGCTCAGGTTCCTGCTACATCTTGCTTGCAAATAACTGCAATAATGTGATAAGGAGATAAAACTGTCAGCCCTCAAATGCTTAGAGGATAAAGGCTGGAACATGAGACAAACCTACCTGTATGAACAAGTTCAACCACAATGTGATGAAAATTGGATACTGTGATGTTGTTGGTGAGTATGTCATATAAGTCATGGTGGGTGTTTTGGGTGTATGTGTGATCTGAGCATTTGAATGTATGGCACCGGCAACCTTGAATTGCTTTATTAAAAGAAAACAGTAAACTGTTCCTTTCAGATATTGCCATTTGCAACTTTTTCCAAGCAAAAAAGACCCAACAACTATATATATGGTTGGACTACTTATTTATTGGACTGATGTTCTAATTGGAGTAAGGCCATTTGGATGTAGAGGTTTCTTACCAGTTTTAGGGATATTGAAACCTGTTGAGACCATCTTGGGTTTTTCTGTTTCCTCATTGTCAGTTAGGGAAGCATTGCCTCTAACTTCTGCTCGAATGCAAGTCAAATGTTTATTCATTTCTGTTGACCAGGTCATCACGGCACCCACTGTATCTTCCACTTGAAAGATAGTCATGACAGTAAATCATGCTCTGTGAAACAAGTGCCACCCAAACTGCTCACATGGCAGCTTGGAGCAGGAAAAGCTGAGCCTTCTGAGATGACTGCGTGGTGCATTATACAATGGAGCTTATGACAGAATCTCATTTAAAGTTAATTGTATTGAAAGATCCTTTGGGATTCAAAAGAAACCCTAAGTTTGGAGGACAATCACATCTTTGTCCTGATTTCCCCGCTTCCTAATGGAAAAGTAGGGAAGTGCCGCCTCTAACTTCTGCTCTAATGCAAGTCAAGTATTCATTAATTTCTATTGACTTAAAAGGCTCCATAATATTATCAGGAAATTCACCCTTCTTTTCCTAAAGCTATGTGTATGTAGATCAAATATTTCCAAAGTGTGCTTTACTTGGTTGACAAGTACTTTTACCTTCCACATTTTTAGTTGGCAGCATTGGGCAAGTCCTATTAAAACTTCAGAACACCAAGTTCCATTAATTTTATAAATTAAGGTGATTTATTATGTTTTTAGGCCTATCATCCTCACTGGATTCTTCTTTTAGAAATATACTAAATAGAAATCATTTGTATTTACATTGTCTTAGGTCTTACATTCAACACTTTCACATGTATTTTCTCCTTGAATTCTCTAGATATTGCTGTGAAGTTTGATGGCATTTTTGTTGTGGATGAGGAAACCAAGGCTTCCAGAAATAATTTGCCCAAGATAATATTGTAAATAACAGTAGGGCTGCAATTCAAACCCAGGTCATTGACTTGAGAGTCCAAGCTCTTTCTAGTATGCTAAGTAGTGATACTGTCTGCCGTTTGTTCCATGTGAGGATAGAGATGATGTCAGCTCTAAGCCATTTTATGCCCTAAATCATCTTAGAACGAGTCATCTGTATGGTAGATGAAGAATGAAGCCTCATTTGTTGATGTTAGAATACAACAGATGATCTGGTTGAAAGAAAGATGGTGAATTCTGCTTTGAACATGTGGACTATTTAAGAGGAGATGTTCAGTTGACATTGGATGTAGGGGTCTAGAGAACGAGAAAGAAAAGTGAGCTGTGCTATGAATCTTGAAAACTCTAGGTATAAATGGTAATTACAACTATTGGAATGAAAGAGTTCTCTTTCAGCAAGGATATAGCTGTAACTTGAATGATGACATGATGGTGTTCAATGGAAATCAGTCCTACTTACATTTAGCTTATAGCTTTATAACTATTATAATATCAGAGGAAGAAAGAAAGGAATGCCATATTCTTGAAGTACTACCCAGTGAACAACAAAAATTTTTTGTTGTAGTTTGCTACATGTTACATAGTGATAAAACATGACATTTAGACTTAAGCACTTTAAATAGTCCCTTGGGCTATGTTCAGGGCACAGAACAGCTGTATGGGTAATTAAATAAGGCTAATTTAAATAAATTAGATTTACCAGAAAATCACTCAAAGTTTGTATTCATAAAAGTTTTTTATGCAAAACGTTGTTAATGTCATTTCTTCAAACTACATACTTTGAAAAATGGTGGGTTCTGGGACAGGAAATACATCTTAGAAGTAGTAAAAATGGAAACTTTTTCCTCCTGATTTCATCTTGAAGGTATAATTTTACTGATATTTTACACAGATGAATTGCAAGAGAATGTTTGCAACATAATCGTCACTGAAGCACCAAGCAAAATGATGAAATAGAATAAAAATATGCTTCTTTTAGTTGCTTGGACTACATACATTTTACATACAACACATACATCTTAGAAATTATATTATTCTTATTTTCAACAGAAGCTAACTCCTGAACACACTTTTATATCAGTAGTTATACGAGAACTTATATTCTAGAAATTGGTCAGTTACTACATTTGTTTCTGGGCTTGAAAAGGGGGATGTTGATTTAGCAAGGCTAAGAATTTTTGGAATAAAAATGAGCATATAACTACTTTTAATGTTCCTGACTGCAGGGCTGTTAGAATGTAATCATCAAGGGCTAGGAAATTGTTTTCATCAAAAAGCTATAAGGAATATTTCTGGGAATCAAGGTGAATTAAGGTTTGACCTTTTAAAATATTGTCTTTCTTGACACCCTCTCTCACAGATACTTGTTTTCAGGTTTCAGGAATGAAGTGCATTGATCTTGTTTCTAGAAATCAGTCATAGGGGTAAATAGAAGGCTCCATGATTTATGGCCAACCTGCTGATAGTTCCTTGGAGAGGTCCACCATGCTCAGATTGAGAACCATTTGAGGAACAGGGAATTCAGACTTTGTAAGGGAAACTGTCCAGCTCAGTCCGCATTTCAGAAATGAAAGCAACTGCAATTTGAAATTGATTGGAGCCCAATATAAAGAAATCGAATACCTAGGCAATTTATAATAATCAGATTTTTTTCTGGCCTTATCTATGACTAATCTCTGAATTTTGTCTCATTTCTTTTAAAAATGGGTTTAATGCAAGTGTTTAAAAATACACTTGAATCTGAAGATGGAGAGATACATTTCGGCTATTTCACTTAATCCTATTCTGGACCCAGTGGTCAGGGGAAAACTTAAGCAACCGAAAAGCTTCCAAAAAAATTTTTTTGAAACAACTGAATGAATGGGCTATCATCAGCTATCAATGTGATTTCACAGCAACTGTATAAAAAGACAATATTGTGTGCTACTTTTCTGTTAGTCATATTAAGTGTCATGGACATAAAATAAAGCAAATGCAATAATTACATACAATGTATTAATAAAATATCTTATTTCTCAATGTAAGCCATCCAAATTGAGGGTTATAAAAAAGTTCTTTATTTTAGGAAGTATATATCACATTTACATACCATATGCTGGTATGTCAGAAAGTGAGATGTCTCATTTGATTTGAATAAAATAGATATATATCATTATTTATATAACATAGATTTATATATATAAATATATTATGTATGTAGACTCTTGCCCTGAGCACTAGATTCGTATTAAATAAAAACGTTTTCCAAAGCTTGGAATAATGTGTTTAGTTTTTACTTTCTCTTTTAATCAGAACACAAAGCAAAGCAGTTATGTTGCTACTTCCTTCAGTTCCTCTCAGTGTGAATGGAAATTTGATTTTTTTTTTCCTCAAAATAATCCACACATTTTTCTAATTCTCTCCTGAGTTGTAATTCACCCACAAAACCGGAAAGCAAGGACTATCTATCTTTCATCCACATTCCTTTGTGTTCAGAGCTAATTCTGTTTCCCCAGTGTTGGTTGGGGCCAAGTTCTTCCTGTAGAATGTACTTTTAGAATCAAAGTGCTTATTACTGACTGTGAAAAATATAGCAATAATACTCCACATTTCTAGTTTGAAGACATTTGAGCTCACACTTTATTGGACACTTTCAGTTTAGTGTTCATGCTTTAGTCTGCATGTAATGAAGCCTTGTGTCTGTGATAGATTTTCCTGGGAATTTGTTCTATACCTCTTAGGAATATAACACTACATCTTTTGGGAGATTTAATGACAATTCCATTGATTATCTACAAATTACCCATATGTCATGATGAACTAACCAATAAGCTTCAAAGTCAATGTTTGAAACTTTTTAAAATGGTATAATCAATGCAGCAATTCCAAACATGATCATTTACATTTCAGATATGTTGTTTCAGTATTTAAATGTTGCTACATTTAAGATGTGTTGTTGTTTTAATGCCTACTATTTTCGCAACCATGTAAGTATGCTGGTCAACATTTTAAAAAATTACATCTAATTTAGAGACAAATTATTTTCCTTCCTAGAAAACAAGCCCTTTAAGGTAATTTTCTTTACTGTTTTTGCCATAATTTCATCAAATATCAAATTATATTTAAACTAATGTGCCTCATCTAGTTAATTTTGTTGATTAAGTCCTATCAAAACAATGTTATGGTCTCAGGTTCAATTCATATGTAGTTTAACCAGCTTCGCATTAGAAAAAAGTATTAACATTGGAATTTCAGTTTTGTAATAGGAAGAACAAATACCTGGGCCAACTTCCCCATGGGTTACAAACAATGAACAATTTTGGATAAAGCTTTTAAACTATATTTAATTCATTGATGAGCTCGCAGGAAAGTAAGACATCCTCAGGCCATAAGTTCTATGGGGTTTTGGGGGGCCCTTTTCTGTAGCTGGCTTTGACTTATGGTCTTTTGCCTGAGATAAATTGAAACTTCAGTATTCCAGAACTCCGGTGATACAGGACATAGGAGTCACAGTCCACAGTCCACCTAGAGCACTAAGTCTACTTGAAGATTTTTCTTCTTCAAAGCTGGGTCCCCTTGTAAGAGAAAAGCAAAAATAAACCTATTCCCTGTAAAACCTAAGCATCACCCAGCATACTAAGTCTACTAGGAGACTTTCCTCTTTTCAAGCTGGGACCCCAAAGAGTCCCCTTGTAAAAGAAAACTAGAAAGAAACCTATTCTCTGCAAGAATTTTCAAAAAGAAGAAACTATATGTGCTAAGCAGATCTTAGGGAAGTGGGGTATAGCCCCCAAAGTTGGCCATCAGGAGAGTTTACAAATGAAATTCACATGAGTTTAGATTCCAAAACATCTCAAGGCAAAATGTAATTTAAAGTAATCCTGGACAGTAAGTGTCCCCAGATGCCTAGAGAAACCAAATGCAAATTCTCTCTAGGTGAATTTCCCTTCATTCCAGAAAATGCTGTTGCTTATCCAGAACACACTAGTACATTCACATGGGTTTTTACAACTGGTGTTGATTCTGATTTAGCCAATATCTCTTTAGATTGCTTAATATTCATGCTATACCAGTTGTTAAATATTTTAAATATAAAACCTGTTGAAACTAGAATCTTTTTTCCACTAATTTATCAGTTTATTTAATAGGCATGCATTAAGTACTTCTGAAGTTTGTTTAACATTGAGAAACATCCATATAGAAAACATTTTATTTTTCCTGGAAACCAAAGTAATTGTGAATAAGTATTTTAAATATTGAGTGCTGACATGGTGACATATATTTAAATATATTTAAACTTACTTAAGTTTAAATATATTTAAACTTAAGTAAGTTTAAATATAACTTAAATTTAAATATATTTAAACTTATGTAAGTAAGACAGATTGTAAAATTTCACAGAATTGTTTTGTAATTTCTACCTGATATTATTTAGCTTGTATTTTTTAATACAAAAATCATTTTTAATCAGTTTAGTTAATTTTTTTCTCAATTTCAATACATGTAGACATACAGGTGCTTTTGGTTACATGGGTGAATTGCATAGTGGTAAAGTCTGGGCTTTTAGTGTACCTGTTGCCCAAAGAGTATAAATTGTACCCAATAGGTAATTTTTCAATCCTCCAAGTTCTACCAAATATTCAATAAATAAATCGTTTCCATTGTAAACAAGCTATTCCAGAGTATAGAAAAAAAGGTAGAACACTCATCAGTTCATTTCCTGAAGCTAGAATAACCATAATTCCAAATTTGATATTGACAATGTAAAAGACCACCCACAAATTTGGGTAGCAAAAAATATATTTATGAAGAATTCTTAACAAATCATTCAGCAAAATGTAAATAACCTAATATGAAAACAGACTGTCTTTTGATTGCCCCATAGAGGACAGGATCCACCATCTTCCACCCAAAAGTTATTGAGAGGTTGAGACTGATGCGCCACACATACACCAAGACACAATGAAGCAATTTGTTATATATTGAAGCTCTCTAGGAACAGTGGGGAAGACACTCTGTTTAATCTGAAAATGGCTTAGGCTTTTATTATCATTAGGGGATGGAATTGGGATGTGGTTTCCCACATGCAGTCCAGAATTTGTGCCATCTAGTCTTCCTGCGGGTTCCAAAGGAAGGAACGTGTGGAGTACAAAACTTTATTGAGACACATAAGATAAATTTGAATTAAGAAACACATGTTTTATATCAGACTAAAAATTGCATGACATCACGGCTTAGACTCTTTCCCAGCGTCCCTTACAAGTAGATGTGGCCACAGGACTGAGTTACGGCCAATGGAAAGTGGGCGAAAAAGGTGTACCAGTTCCAGAATTGGCCTCGTATGTTTTCGTAATGTTTTTAAAAGCTTTTATAACTTTGTCTATATGAGCTTTACCCTCTCTTCGTCTCTGCCAAACAGATGCAACTGATTGAGCCAATGACTCTGAGACATTCGGGATAAAAAGATGCAGTGACTTGCTGGTCTACTCACAGGGAGGAAAACAGAAAAATAAATACCGGGATCTTACACTCCATTTTCCTTCTATTTCCAGCATTCTGCTGGTGCTCCCTGTTGATTGAAGTCAACCAAAATCCAGAGAGGAAGTGAGTCCATTTGTATAATCCACATAGGTCATACTCTTGGGGGCACAAATTACGTTGCAGAAGGAACTACTACACTATCTACTGGTGTTAACATTTTACTAGTGTGACCATAGTGAAGAGTATTACCTCCTATTTATAAATGGTATAAATGTTTCTTTTATATAGATTTTGAAGCACTTAAGACGGTGTTATAATTTTTGCTTCAACACTCAAATATACTTTAGAAAACTCAAGAGAAGGAAAATGTATTCTACAGTCAGGTGCTGTAAGATGATGTTTTGCTCAATGACAGACTGTATATATGATGGTCCCATAGAATATAATACCATATTTTTACTATATCTTTTCTAGGTTTCGATAAATAAATTTGTCTCACTGTGTGTGTTTTTTTTTAATAGAGACGTGGTCTATGTTGCACAAGCTGGTCTTGAAGTCCTGGGCTCAAGTGATCCTTCTGCTCTAGCCTCCCAAAGTGCTGGGATTACAGGCATGAACCACCATGCCTGGCCTCTCTTCAGTTTCTTTGCTGAGCCTTCCTACTTTTTTTCATTTCTTCCAAGCGTGTTGATAATTGCACTTTGTAACCTTTTTTATTTTTTTGAGACAGTGTCTTACTCTGTTGGCCAGGCTGGAGTGCAGTGGTATGCTCACAGCTCACTGTAGCCTCAACCTTCTAGGCTAAGTGATCCTCCCACCTCAGCCTCCTGCGTAGCTGGGACTACAGGCACATGCTACAATGCCTGCTTATTTTTTTTTTCAGAGATGGGGTTTCACCATGTTGCCCAAACTGGTCTCGAACTCCTGAGTTCAAGCAGTCTGCCCGCCTCAACCTCCCAAAATGCTAGGATTACAAGCATGTGGCACTGCACCCAGCCTTGAAGCATTTATACAACCGCTGCTTTAAAATATCTTGAGACAGATGTTAGATATTCTAACATCTGTCATGTTGATGTTGATGTCTACTGACTTTGTTTTTTCATTTCAGTTGAGATTTATCTGTTTTTTTTTTATTGAAAACTAGACATCTTGGGTAATATAACACTTTATATCTTATTTAAACGTTTTGTTTTAGCTGTCATAGCTATGTCTCTGACAAAGCTCCCGTAGGTGAAGCCCTGGGGGAATGAAAAGAGGGCAGTGGCCTGATGACTGCAAAATGAGGGAAGTCCAGGTTTTTCTCTTGATTTCTGTTAAGCTGTGAGGGGGAAGGGGCTCTGTGCTATTGCCGGGCTCCTCTGCAGTCCTCACGGATGCCACCTTGGCCGGAAGAAGTAGGAGTGCCTGGCTACTACCCCTCCAAAAGCTTTCACTGATGCCATGGGAGGAGAGATGTCCTTGGCACATGTGGGTCATGGTAAAAGACCTAACTCTCTACAAGCCTACTCTGATACCCCCCATCAAGGGGGCTTGGGTGCCTCATTACGTTCTCGCAAGGTGGAAGTCTAGGTTTCCGTTCAGGTAAGTCTTTGCCAGCGTGGGTTGGGGTAAGGCCATGGGTTTTTCTGTGGTGTTTGTCTAGATCAGAGCAGTTATTGCTGAGGCATTTTCTGTTTTGCTAAGCTGCCTCTGGCCCTCTGGCTAGAGAGAATACAATGTCATTGGACTTTTTCTTTTCCCACACCTGTTGGCGTTCCTAGGTCCCCAGGTTCTGGGATAAATGAGTCAAAGAAACCCAGGGATCCTATAGCCTTACTGTTTCTGGATTTTAAGCTCCCTAGCCAGTCTGTCTTCTCTCCTCCTTACAGAGTCTTCTTATATTTGTTTTTTTGTTTGTTTGCTTGCTTGCTTTGTTTTTTGAGACAGGGTCTCGCTCTGTCACCCAGACTGGAGTGCAGTGGTGTTATCTCCATCTCAGCTAACTGCATCCTCCTCTCCTTCTGGGCTCAAGCCATCCTCCCACCTCTACCTCCCAAGTAGCTAGGACCACAGGTGGGCACCACTATGCCTGGCTCATTTTTTGTGTTTTTAGTAGAGATGGGATTTCACCATGTTTCTGAGGCTGGTCTTGAACTTGGACCCAAGTAATCCACCCATCTTGGCTTTGCAAAGTGTTGGGATTATAGACATGAGCCACCGCATCTGGTTTATGTTTGCTTTCTATCAAATGTCCATGATTTTAGCTGTGCATAATAGAAGAAATAGGGAAAATTACACCTACTGCATCTTCCTGGAAGAAGAAGTCTACTGGGATTTTTAAAAATATATATTGTATTTTTTCTCTTCTAAAAACATTAGTCTTTAGCGGTATTTACCACATGTATTTAAGCTTAAAACTATGTTTATCTGAATTTGATGCTTACTGAAATGGTTTCACAACTTCTCCTTTTTAAAAATATTTCTCTTTGACTCTTTACTGGTCTACTAGAAAGTAAGACTTGAGGAATATTTTTGGGAAAGATATTAAGAATTATTTAATTTCTCAGTTTTTAAATATCCAAAAATATCTTTCTGTTTCTTTTATGTATAGATCATATGTCTGTGTAAAATTCTTGGGCTTCATATTTTCTCTCAATTCTCTGACCATACTTTTCTATTATTTTCTGACACTCACCTGTTTATTTTCTTAGGACCACATGTTTTTTCTACCTCATGCATGTAGAACTTTTCTGAATTTAGATCACATAATTATTACCAGATAGGGTTACATTTAGTTCTCTTTTTTATTTTTTGCTACTTAGTTAACATTTTTGATTCAGGACTTTGAATCTTTTCCCTGGTCTGGAAAGTTTGTGTTTCATAAATATACAAATAGTTATTTCTTCTGGTCTTTTTCACTGACCTCCAAACACGTTTTATAAGTCGCAGTGGTTGCTGTACACAGCTATCCCACTGGGACCAGGAGGCTGACCTTTGATCATATAGATTGCTAAGCTTTTTTCTCTCTTGCTATGAGTCTGGTGGTTTTATGAGGATTTTTCTAGACTCCATTGGTACATGTTTTCTTTCTACTCAGAGAGGATCAGGGTCTTCTATAGCCATGGTGCAAAAGATATCATAGAGTCATATCAAAGCCCATCACCAAAAGACATGACATGTCCCAAGTTTTTATTAGTGGCAAACATATATTACTCCCAATCTTACCTTTTTCAATGTGATGGAAGAAACGTTTGAGAGAATTTCTTTGTGAGGGTCAGTTTTATAACTCCTGTACAACTGGAAGTGCGAAGTCTGCTACGTTAGGGTGTCTGTGGATACTTCCTCATCAGCCAGTCAGAGAATATGATACAAGTTCCCCCAAAAAGGAAGCTCCCAGGAAATAAGAGATAAATCAAAGATGTTGTATGGTAAGAAAAGTTGCTGCTTTTAC
>PVKP010022641.1:0-37406 GCA_004027715.1 Plecturocebus donacophilus | reverse complement strand
CCAGGCTGAATGAAGTTCCGTGGCAAGATAATGGCTTTCTGCAACCTCTGCCTCCCAGGGTTAAGGTGTCCTTCCACCTCAGCCTCCTGAGTAGCTGGGACTACAGTCATGTGCTACCACAGCTGGCTAATTTTTTAAAAAATATTTTTTGGTAGAGACAGGGTTTAGATTTTACCATGTTGCCCAGGCTAGTCTCTAACTCCCAGGCTCAAGTGATCCACCTGCGAGGCCTCCTAAAATGCTAGGATTGGCCAGGTGCGGTGGCTCATGCCTGTTATCCCAGCACGTTAGGAGGCCATGGTGGGCGGATCCCAAGGTCAGGAGTTCGAGACCAGCCTGGCCAATACGGTGAAACCCAGTCTCCACTAAAAATACAAGAATTAGCCGGGTGTGGTGGCAGGCGCCTGTAGTCCCAGCTACTCAGGAAGCTGAGGCAGGAGAATTGCTTGAACCTGGGAGGCGGAGGCAGCAGTGAGCCAAGATGACACCACTGCATACAAGCCTCCGTCTCAAAAATTAAAAAATAAAAAATAAAAAAAATGCTAGGATTACAGGTGTCAGTCACTGTGCCCGGCCAAGAATGAATCTTCTATCTGTGAAATTGTGAAGAAGGAAAAATTCATGCTAGTTTGGCTGTCACAGCTCAAACACACTGCACAACTTTTGGCCATAGAATGTGATAAATGCTTACGTAGGATGGAAAAAGCCTTGAATTTGGGAGTGGGAAGACATAAACAGAAACTTATTGATGTTCGGTACTATCTGCAGTTTCTGGCATCCACTGGGGGTCTTGGTAGTATTCCCCACAGATAAGCAGGGACTACTGAATAATTTTTTTAGAAGAAGTATAATTTAGCAACAAAAAAGGGCATTGCCTATGAATGTATAAGACAGCCCTATTCCAGAGTTAAAGAACTTCAAACCAAGCAGAATATGAGGAAGGAAGTGAATATAAGAAAAGGTCAAGCACAGTGGCTCACGCCTGCAATCCCAGCACTTTGGGAGGCCAAGGTTTGTGGATCACCTGAGGCCAGAATTTCAAGACCAGTCTGGCCAACATGGCAAGACCTTGTCTCTACTAAAAATACAACAGTGAGCTGAGATCGCACCACTGCATTCCTGCCTGGACGACAGAGCAAGACTCTGTCTCAAAAAAACAAAACTTTGAATCAAGAGTTCTGATCTTGTGATGAGTATTTGAATTATGTCAAGGGTGATAGTCAACCTATTCAAGAACAAGTACAACATGGCACTAGCCGATCAGAATGGACACCCTGAATGACAAAAATTGTCCATCAGCCTGAAGCAATTATTGTGGCCAGATTTCTGTGTTCCACTGAATATCAGTCCTAAATTATGTAAGTGTGGTCATGATGTCAGATGTTTAAAAGTTGAAACTTTTAAGTTTCATTAGCTTCCTTTATATTACTAAGCCAGTTACATTTAGGACAATGTGTACTTTCTTTTCTTTTTTCATTTTTTTTGCCGAGATGGAGTCTTGCTCTGTCACCCAGGCTGGAGTGTAATGGTGCTATCTCGGCTCACTTCAACCTCCGCCTCCCAGGTTCAAGCAATTCTCCTGCCTCAGCCTCCTGAGTATCTGGGATTACAGGCACCTGCCACCAGGCCCAGCTAATTTTTTGTATTTTTAATAGAGAAAAGGTTTCATCATGTTGGCCAGGCTGGTCTTGAACTCCTGGCCTCAAGTCATCCTCCCACCTCTGCCTCCCAAAGTGCTGGGATTATAGGCATGAGCCACCACGCCCAGCTGGTTTTAGCTTTTTTATAATGTTCAGTTCCCTAGTCTGAGACCTTTATCCAACTTGCTTTGTCTCCAGTGCAAAATTTATTTCTAAACATCTTTCAGTCTACATCAAAGTATGTGTTCTAAGTTTGCTCAGCTTTTCCCAGACTTCTACATTTAGAAAAAGGCTGTGTGCCAGGCACGGTGGCTCATGCCTGTGATCCTAGCACTTTGGGAGGCCGAGGCAGGCAGATCTCCTGGGGTCAGGAGTTCCAGACCAGCCAGACCAACATGGAGAAAGCCCATCTCTACTAAAATCTCTACTAAAAATACAAAATTAGCTGGGCATTGTGGTGCATGCCTGTAAAATGGAGTCTCGCTCTGTAGCGCAGGCTGGAGTATACTGGCGCAATCTTGGCTCACAGCAAACTCCACTTCCTGGGTTCAAGCAATTCTCCTTCCTCAGTCTCCCGAATAGCTGAGATTACAGGCGCCCACCACTGTGCCTGGCTAATTTTTGTATTTTTAGTAGAGATGGGGTTTCACCATATTGGCCAGGCTGGTTTCGAACTCCTGACCTCAGGTAATCTGCCTACCTTCACCTCCCAAGGTGCTGGGATTACAGGCGTGAGCCACCATGCCTGGCCCCTATTTTTCATTTTTTAAAAAGATTAATAAAAGGAAATACTTTTTAGTTATCCCTTAAGAAAAAAAAGGGTTCCCCAAATAATCCTACAATTCCAAGCAAGTAACACTAGGAATACCCTCACGTACAATTATGGCACAGACACGCCAGGCATGGTGGCTCACGCCTGTCATTCCAAGTCTTTGGGAGGCCAAGGTGGGCAGATTGCTTGAGCTCAGGAGTTTGAAGCCAGCCTGGACAACATGGCGAAACCCTGTGTCTACAAAAAATACAAAAATTAGCAGGGTGTGGTGGTGCGCACCTGTGGTTCTAGCTACTTGGAAGGCTGAGGTGGATCACTTGAGTCCAGGAGGCGGAGGTTGCAGTAAGCCGAGATGGCACCACTGCACTGCAGCCTGGGGGATAGAGCAAGACCCTGCCTACAAACAAACAAACAAACAAAAAACAATTATGGCGCAGGCAGTTAGAACTGGTCAAGCTCAATTCAACTCAGGCAACCCTACACGCAATTGACAACTACCCAGATTCGTATAGATACAGATTCAGCCAGACAAGAGTCTAGTTCCCTAAGGAAAACAGAATATTATGAAATTCGGGGCTTTATGTTTTCCTCTTTTCCCTGCTCCAAGAGCAGCACAGGGACGATGTTTACAATGTAATGTTAAATCAATTTTAAAAACTAAAATTGAATCATAAACCTGTATATTATCATCCCTGTGTCTACACACTTGTGTATGTTACACATAGATACATATATAGGGACTCAAAGGAAAGATACCACAATTCTTATCTCTAGATCTGGAGATAAATGTGATTGTTTTGCCCTTGGAGATGGTGACTCTGCTGAATACATCTGTTGGCAGGGGACAAAGTATGTGATGGAGGTACTGAGAGATCTCATATGCCCAATTTGTTACAGTCTGTTTGATGATCATTGAGTTTTACCTGACTTGCACAAATTCCGAAAAAAAAATGCTTAGAGAGCATGTGATGGTTAATACTGAGAGTCAACTTGATTTGATTGAAGGATACAAAGTATTGATCCTGGGTGTGTCTGTGAGGGTGTTGCCACAAGAGATTAACATTTGAGTCAGTGGGCTGGGGAAGGCAGATCCACCCCTGATCTGGTGGGCACTGTCAGCTGCCAGCGAATATAAAGCAGGCAGAAAAACGTAAGGAGAGACCGGCCTAGCCTCCCAGGCTACATCTTTCTCCTGTGTTGGATGTTTCCTGCCCTCGAATATCAGACTCCAAGTTCTTCAGTTTTGGGACTCGGACTGGCTCTCCTTGCTCCTCAGCTTGCACAGAGCCTATTGTGGTACCTCGTGATCATGTAAGTTAATACTTAATAAACTCCCATATATATATCCTATTAGTTCTGCCCCTCTGAGATAACTCTAATACAAGATATGTTAAAAGAGAATGTATGAAATTCACTGTGGAGACTGTCTCCATTCATTCAAGTGCCCTGGGGTGCTGTAAGGAAACTTCAGCAACTGAAGTCAATAGCCTGCAGGTTAATTACTCCCTCAAGGATTTGAAGAAAACATAGCAAGATCAAGATCTCTTCTAAAATAAAATGCCAGTGTGCAAAGGACATCTGGAGTACCTCTCAGCATTCTCTGCTTGACTGATATACAGCCAATCTGTGGAATCTATGCTCCCAGTAGGTGACCACACCAAGCATTGTCTTCTGTTCTATTGAAGATGTTTATGCTCAGGAAAGAAATGCCTTTGCCTGCTGAGCGCGGATCCCAGCACTTTGGGAGGCCAAGGATGGCGGATCACCAAAGGTCGGGAGTTTGAGACTAGCCTCACCAACATGGAGAAACCCCATCTCTACTAAATATACAAAATTAGCCCAGTGTAGTGGCACATGCCTATAATTCCAGGTACACGGAAGGCTGAGGCAGGAGAATTGCTTTAACCTGGGAGGTGGAGGTTGCAGTGAGCCGAGATCGTGCCATTGCACTCCAGCCTAGGCGACAAGAGCAAAACTCCATCTCAAAAAAAAAGGAAGAAAGAAATGTTTATGCCTTTGAATCCCTCTTCTACAGTTTTGAGACCTGGTGTTGGGGAGATGTTCTTTGTCACTTGAATACCTTGAAGACTAGCAAGTGACTGATTAAAGTATTTATTTATTTATTTATTTATTTATTTTCTTCTTCCTTTTTTTTTTTTTTTTGACATATGGAGTTTTGCTCTTCTTGCCCAAACTGGAGGGCAGTGGCATGATGTTGGCTCACCGAAACCTCCACCTCCTAGGTTCAAGGGATTCTCCTGCCTCAGCCTCCTGAGTAGCTAGGATTACAGGCATGCACCATCATGCCTGGCTAATTTTGTATTTTCAATAGAGATGAGGTTTCTCCAATTTGGTCAGGCTGGCCTTGAACTCCTGACCTCAGGTGATCTGCCCACCTCAGCCTCCCAAAGTGCTAGGATTACAGGCAATAGCCACTACCCCTGGCCTAAAATAAATAAATAAAGTATTAAAGATTGAAATAAAGGCGGGGTGTAGTGGCTCACACCTGTAATCCCAGCACTTTGGGAAGTCCAGGCAGGTGGATCTCTTAAGGTCAGGAGTTCAAGACCAGCCTGGCCAACACGGTGAAACCTCATCTCTACTAAAAATACAAAAATCAGCCAGGCATGGTGGCATGCACCTGTAGTCCCAGCTACTTGGGAGGCTGAGGCTAGAGCACTGCTTGAACCCAGGAGGTGGAGGCTGTGGTGAACCAAGATCATGCCACTGCACTCCTGTCTGTGTAACAGAGTAAGAGTCTGTCTCAAAAAAAAAAATTTTTTTTATAAGGTGAAGCTTTTTGAGAAGTTACAACACATATTGGATCCAAAAAAATAAAAAATGAAACTTTTTTTTTTTGAGATTGAGTCTCTCTCTTGTTGCCCAGGCTGGAATGCAATGGTGTAGTCTCAGCTCCCTGCAACCTCCACCTCCCAGGTTCAAGCGATTCTTCTGCCTCAGCCTCCAAAGTAGCTGGGATTACAGGTATGCACCACCACACCTGGTTAATTTTTGTGTTTTTAGTAGAGACAGGTTTCCCCATGTTGGCCAGGCTGGTCTCAAACCCTTAACCTCAGGTGATCCACCTCCCTCGACCTCCCAAAGTGCTGACATTACAGGTGCGTGTGCCAGGCCTCAAAAATGTGCCAGGCCTCAAAAAATGAAACTTAAAGTTAGGCAAACCTCTGATCCAGAGCTCAACAAACTCAACACCATCTTACAGGAACAATCAATGGCCTTTAACATTGTGGAGGCTTTGAAAGTCGTGTCAGAACCAGTCATATGCTGCAACAGATGCAGGAATTATGGGAGGTAATTAAGAAGCTCCTTTACCTCCCTCCAATTTGCCCACAAGTTCCCTAATGAAGAACTTTGACACCAGTCAGTGGGAGAACGTAAAACTAGTAGCTGTACATACATTTTCTTTGCCTCAACACATTGGCACATTCGTTAATAAGATTCCCTGGAGCTTTTTTTTTTTGAGACCGAGTCTTAGTCTGTTGCCAGGCTGGAGTGCAGTGGCATAATCTCGGCTCACTGCAACCTCTGCCTCCCAGGTTCAAGTGATTCTCCTGCCTCAGCCTCCCAAGTAGCTGAGATTACAGGCATGTGCCACCACGGCCAGCTATTTTTTTTTTTTTTTTTTTTTTGTATTTTTAGAAGAGACAGGGTTTCACCATGCTGGCCATGGTCTCAATCTCTTGACTTTGTGATCTGCCTGCCTCAGATTCTCAAACTGCTGGGATTACAAATGTGAGCCACCGTGCCTGGCCTTTTTTTTTTTTTTTTTTGAGACAGAGTCTCACTCTGTTGCCCAGGCTGGAGTGCAGTGGCACAATCTTAGCTGCAGTGCAACTCCCGGATTCAAGCAGTTCTCCTCCCTCACCCTCCAAAGTAGCTGGGATCACAGATGTGTGCCACTGTGCTTGACCTATTTATTTATTTATTTTTTGAGCCTCATTCTCAAAGTTTTGAGAATCCGCCTCCTTGGTTCAAGCATTTCTCCTGCCTCAGCCTCCCGACTAGCTGCAACTACAGGTGTGTACCACCACACCCAGCTAGTTTTTGTATTTTAGTAGAGATAGGGTTTTGCCATGTTGGCCAGGCTGGTCTCGAACTCCTGGCCTCAAGCAATTCACCTGTCTCGGCCTCCAAAAGTGCTGGGATTACAGGCGTGAACCATCGCACCTGGCCATCTAGAGATAATGTAAAAATTAGTCTGGCATGGTGGTGCACACCTGTGGTCCCAGCTGCTTCAGCAGACTGAGACAGGAAGATTGTCTGAGTCCAGGAGGTCGAGGCTGCAGTGAGCCATGATCATGCCACTACACTCCAGTCTGCCCAACAAACCAAAACTCTGTCTCAAAAAAATAATAAAGAAAAAAATTATATTAAGAAGAAAATAAAAAAGAAAAACATGTTTGTATGTATACAGTTCCATTTGATCTCAGCAACACCTGTGTGTTTTGTATTATTATTTGCATTTTATAGATGAGAGGATTGAGATTCTGGAAGATTAAATGGCTTGCTCATGTTCACATGGTTAGGAGTAATTGGTTGAATTGGAATTCAAGGACAAATTTTCCAACTGCAAATTCCTATGATTTTTTTTTTTTTAACCACATTATGCCACACAATGAACAAGCAGAGTCATGCTGGAGAGTTAACAAATGTAACCTCTCTCAGGCCAATCCACTGGGATAAATAAAGCCTTTTTACTTTGTGTTATCAATTGATGACTGAGTCCTGAGGAAATGGTCTTTTCACAAGCCAGGAAAACCTGTGAGCCTCCAAATTATGTATGCTGTCTGTCCGCTATACCCTAGCAAGTCATGTTTACCACCTAATCATGAATAGACAGTTACTCTGTCACTGCAAAACATGTTGACGTGAGACTGCATTTGGATCTGAGATAAACACAAGGCTGAGTGCTTGAAAGTGGGGCATAGCTAAGTCCAAAGTAGAAAAATGTTTTGTGCTGGACAGCTCGGGGAAAAGAAATCATGGTAATACCAGACTTGTTTCAGATAAATGCTGAGTCATCACTACACCAATACCAATATCAGCACATATTTACTGTGTGCCCAGGTAATAGAACTGTGTTACAAATAGAACTCTGGAGAGATAGAAGGTCAAGATTATTATCTCGTTTCAAAAAAGGAATAAACTTCGGTAAGACAGGGCTAATTTGTTTTATATCAAACCACTTGAGCACTTTGCTTAAATTTCTCCATTTGTAAAAAGAGGGTAATATTTATCTGGATAACGTGTGCCCCCAGATTGTCAGGATCAAATAAAAAAACACGTGGGCATGCGGTTTAAATATATTAAATATATTTAACAATTAAATTAAATATATTTAGCAATTAAATATATATGTGTGTATATATTTTTTGAGACAGTCTCACTCTGTCATCCAGGCTAGAGTGCAGTGGTACAATCTTGGCTCACTGCAGCCTCCACTTCCCAGATTCAAATGATTCTCCTGCCTCAGCCTCCAGAGTAGCTGTGATTATGGGCATGTGCCGCAAAGTCTGGCTAGATTTTTTTTTCCATTTTTAGTAGACACAGGGTTTCACCATGTTGGCCGGTCTGGTCTTGAACTCCTGACCTTAAGTGATCCACCCACCTTGGCCTCCCAAAGTGCTGGGATTACAGGCGTGAGCCACCTCACCCGGCTGATCGTCAGTGTTTTTAGCTTATTGAAGGATTAATGACTCATGTGACCCATTGGAATGAGGAAAGAACAAAAGGCAACAGAAAACAAGTTGAACTTCAGAAAAACAACACTCAGCACCACAGCTGCTCATGGGTGTACTCCTACTTGAGCCGTCACCTAATAGAAGGAGTAGCATTGTGTGTGTGTGTTTGAAAAAGGTAAAGGAGCCGTTCCAGAAAAATGTGCCCAGAGGTAATAGCTACTGTACAGTTTAAAAGACTGAGGAGATAAAGTTCTCTGCCTTGGTGGAGAAAAGTCCAATAGTCTGGACATCTGGATCTTGTGGGGTTTTTTTGTTTGTTTGTTTTTTTAAGATGGAGTCTTCCTCTGTCACCCAGGCTGGAGTGCAGTGGCTTGATCTTGGCTCACTGCAACTTCTGCCTCCCATGTTCAAGCGATTCTCCTGCCTCAGCCTCCTGAGTAGCTGGGATTACAGGTGCACGACACCATGCCTGGCTCCTCTTAGTTATTTTAAAGTGTACAATTCAGTGGCATTAGGGCATTTGGTACATTGCACTGTCGCACGACCATCACTACCCTCTAGTTTCAGAACTTTTTTGTCACGTGGCTAATTTTTGTATTTTTAGTAGACACAGAATTTCACCATGTTGGCCAGGCTGGTCTCGAACTCCTGACCTCGTGATCTGCCCACCTTGGCATCTCAAAGTGCTGGGATTACAGGCATGAGCCACAGGGCCCAGCCTGGACATGGTTTTACATTTAAACCTTCAGAAACTTTTTAAAATTTAAACATTTTCGTTTAAGACAACTGTAGATTCACATGTAATTCACATGTTGTAAGAAAAAATACAGAGAAATCAGGAGTACTATTTCCCGTACCTGTCTCCAAAGGTGTAGTTGAATATCACAACCAAGATCGTGATATCGATACAGTCAAGATACAGAATAGACTTTGCAAACTTTTCTTTTGTTTTTTTGAGATGGAGTGTCACTCTGTCACCCAGGCTAGAGTGCAGTGGTGTAATCTTGGCTCACTGCAAACTCCGCCTCCCAGGTTAAGACAATTCTCCTGCCTCAGCTTCCTGAGTAGCTGAGATTACAGGTGGCCACCACCATACTCAGCTAATTTTTGTATAGTAGACAGGGTTTCACCATGTTGGCTAGGCTTGTCTCGAATTCCTGGCCTTGAGTGATCCACCACCTTGGCCTCCCAAAGTGCTGGTATTACAGGCGTGAGTCACCATGCCCGTTTTTGGAAACATTTAAAATGAGTTGATCACTATAATAATGATTACCACATTCCCACAAGTCAGAAACATTCCTTTAAATTCCAAAATTGTTAAGTGAAGTCTTAGGCGACATATCGCCTTGAGGATTGTACAGTGATCTGAGAGGCAGCTTGCCATGCTGCCTGGAATATTTACTCCCCTTTTTCTCAGGAGTTATAGGCGATTTATAGCCAGTTGCGAATTAACTACAAAGTTAACTTTGCAGGTAGAGCTGAACATTATTTCTTTTCTTTTTTAAATTAAGACGGGGTTTCACCATGTTGGTCAGGCTGGTCTTGAACTCCCGACCTCAGGTGATCTGCCTGCCTTGGCCTCCAAAGTGCTTGGGTTACAAGCGTGAGCCACCACGCCCGGCCTGAACATTATTTCATCACAGGATACAACAGCTTACAAGTCATCTTGCTGAGCAAGCTTCCCAGAGACAGCTATTAACATCACGAATGGCTCCAGTTTTTCCACATCCAATTTATTCATTCAACAAGCCTCCTGTAATGAACTCCTGGCCATGCAGCAATGGCCTGAATGCACTTGCTTCTCTGTGGACCAGTTCCTCAGATATGACTCTTACAGTTCAAATAAGGGTTAGCTCTCCTTCAGTTTATTCTAATGGTCAGTGTTTCTACTGTAACCTTTAAGAGTTCTGCTTTATCAGCAGCATGAAAAAAAGAGAGAATTAAAAAAAAAAAAGAGTTCTGCAGGAAGTTTCTGACAAAAACAAAAGTCATTAGCAAGTGACTGAGGAAATTTTCAAGAGACAGACATCCCTCTTCTCAAAGGAAATATTAGTCACAGGGAAATTATAAGACCTCCTTCTAAATAAAATTATTAATGAATTTTTAAGGGAAATCCCTTTGGAATATTGCAAGGTCATATAACATTAAAAGCATGTGGAAATGAGGACACAGAACTGTTCAGAGAAGTAGCTAACACAGAAACTTGAGAATTGCCTATCTCCACATTTGGATATCTAGAAAAGATTTTGAAAAGTAATCTAAGGCCAGGCATGGTGGCTCATCCCTGTAATATCAGCTCTTTTAGAGGCTGAGGCGGGGATCACCTGAGGTCAGGAGTTCCAGACCAGCGTGACCAACATGACGAAACCCTGTCTCAACTAAGAGTACAAAATTTATCTGGGCATAGTGCCAGGCACCTGTAATCCCAGCTACTCGGGAAGCTGAGACAGGAGAGTCAACTGAACCCGGGAGGCAGAGATTGCAGTGAGCCAAGATTGAGCCACTGCATTCCACCCTGAGGACAGAGTGAGACTCCTCTCAAAAAAAAAAGAAAAGTAATCTAATACTAGGCATCAATAAGTTTCTAGAGAGAAGGGGGCGGGAAAAAATTTTTTTAAAAAGTTTCTAGAGTATCGGTATAATTGGGATTTATTTGTTGTTGTTGTTGTTGTTGTTTTGAGACAGAGCCTTGCTCTATTACCCAGGTTGGAGTGGAGTGGCATGATCTTGGCTCACTGCAACCTGCGCCTCCCAGGTTCAAGCCATTCTCCTGCCTCAGCCTCTGGAGTAGCTGGGATTACAGGCATGTGACACCACACCTGGCTAATTTTATATTTTTAGTAGAGACGGGGTTTCACCACGTTGGCCAGGCTAATCTTGAGTTCCTGACCTCAAGTGATCTGTCCACCTTGGCCTCCGAAAGGTTTCTTGTTGTTGCCATTGGCACCCAAAAATAAAGTTCCTTTCCTAAAATGACACCTTGGCATGCTCAAGTATACAAACAGGGAGACATGACAGTATGAAAGACACCACCTACTCCTCTTGTTATGACATGCATGATTTCCCAAGTTACCAGTGCTTCTCTCTGGTTTGATCTTCATTGTCAAAAAGAGTTGGGGTAGTTTCCTGAGCTTCCCCTCCCTGTACTACAGGACAAGAAATATCACCAGTGAGAACCAGGTAACACAGAGAGCTGGTCTGCAACTTCTGACTGCTCAGTGAGAAAAATAACCAGCAAAACAGGATTTTATTTTCGTTTTCCTTCCAACAGAGTAGCTCAAGCTCTCCCATTACAAAAATCCAATCTACACACAACAGTGGAATTCAACAGGAATCCAGGGAAAGGGAAGAAGTGGACAAAACAGATTGAAGTTTAACTTTTCATTCTCCAAATACCCCAAATACCTAAAACAAAACAAAAACAAAAAAACTCTTTCCTTTATAATTTTTTTTTTGAGACAAAGTCTTACTCTGTTGCCCAGGCTGGAGTGCAGTGGTGCGATCTCTGCTCACTGCAACCTCTGCCTCCTAGGTTCAAGTGACTCTCCTGCCTCAGCCTACTGAGTAGCTGGGATTACAGGCATGTGCCACCATACCCGGCTAATTTTTTGCATTTTTTTTTTTAAGATGGGGTTTCACCATGTTGGTCAGACTGGTCTTGAACTCCCGACCTCAGGTGATCCGCCCGCCTTGGCCTCCAAAGTGCTTGGATGACAGGTGTGAGCCACCACGCCTGGCCAATTTTTTGTATTTTTAGTAGAGAAGGGGTTTCACTGTGTTGGCCAGGCTGATTACGAACTCCAGACCTCGATAATCCACTCACCTTGGCCTCCCAAAGTGCTAGGATTCCGGGTGTGAGCCACTGCGCCCGGCGTCCTTCATCAGTTTTTAAAACTTAGTGGAAATAAAAAACTCAGTGAAAGAAAATTAAGGGCTTGCCGATGAAAGAAACTGAAAACAGTTATCAAACAGGCAAAACAGATAAGAGTAGAAAAGAGGATGGGCTCAGTGACTCATATCTGTAATTCCAACACTTTAGGAGGCGAGGCAGGTAGATTACTTGAGCTCAGGAGATTAAGGCCAGCCTGGCAACATAGCAAAATCCTATCTCTACAAAAAATTTAAAAATTAGTTGGACATGGTGACATGCACCTGTGGTCCCAACTACTCTGGAGGCTGAGGTAGGTGGAACACCTGAGCTCGGGAGGCCAAGGCTACAGTGAGCTGTGTTGCACCACTTCAGCCCCAGCCTGGGTGACAGAGTGAGACCCTGTCTCAAAAAAAAAAAAAAAGAGTAGGAGAGGGAGCAAAAGAACTTGCATGGAGGCTGGGTGTGGTGGCTCACGCTTGTAGTCCCAACACTTTGGAAGGCTGAGGCGGGCAGATCACCAGGTCAAGAGTTCGAGACTATACTGACCAACATGGTGAAACCCCGTCTCTACTAAAAATACAATAATTAGCCTGGCAAGGTGGTGCATGCCTGTAACGACAGCTACTCAGGAGGCTGAGGCAGGAGAATAGCTTGAACCCAGAAGGCAGAGGTTGCAGTGAGCCAAGATGGCGCCACTGCACTCCAGCTTGGTGACAGAGTGAGTCTCCGTTTTGAAGAAAAAAAAAAAAAGAAAAAAAGAATTTGCAAGGAAATTGTTCCAGTTTGGGGGAAATTGTTCCAGTTTGGGGTAAATTGGGGTATTTTTGCAAAATGTTATTTGATGCCTATTTATTAAACTTTTTCTTTTTGAGACAAAGTATCACAAAGTCTCCTGGGCTGGAGGGCTGGAGTGCAATTTTGTGATCTTGGCTCACTGCTACCTCCACCTCCCAGGTTCATGCGATTCTCCTGCCTCAGCTTCCTGAGTAGCTGGGACTGCAGGTGCATACCACGACACACAGATAATTCTTTGTATTTTTAGTAGAGATGGGGTTTCACTATGTTGACCAGACTGGTCTCGAACTCCTGATCTCGTGATCCGGCCACCTTGAACTCCCAAAGTGCTGGGATTACAGGCAGAAGCCAACATGCCTGGCTATTTAATTATTAAACTATTTATATGCATAAGAGTATATACACATACTTTTTTTTTTGAGATGGAGTCTTGCTCTATTGCCCACGCTGGAATGCAGTGGCACAATCTCATTTCACTGCAACCTCTGCCTCCTGGGTTCAAGCAATTCTCCTGCCTCAGCCTCTCAAGTAGCTGAGATTATAGGCATGCACCACTATGCCCAGCTAAGTTTTGTATTTTTAGTAGAGATGGGTTCTCACCATGTTAGCCAGGCTGGTCTTGAATTTCTGACCTCAGGTGATCCACCCGCCTTGGCCCCCAAAGTGCTGGGAATACAGGCATGAGCCACCACAGCTGGCCTGGTTTACTGACTGTAAATAGCTTAAATAGGGGGTTATCCAGATTCCAGAAAATAAAACAGATTTTTGGATAAATTAGGTAACTCTTGGTTCTTCTTGCACCATAAATCTAAAAACTTTGTTAGTTTACTTATCACTAATATACCTGTCAAACTGTTGCTATAGAGCTTTCTACCATCAAGATATACAACCAAAGAAAAAAGGATACTCAGTGTAGTAAAGAGATCTGGAATGAGACACAGAGGAGATATGACCCACCCTTTTGGGACTACAGTGCCAAACTAGGAAATCACCTGTGTTTAACCAATCAGAACATCCTGTTTTTTATTTTTTAATAGACACGCCCTTGTATCTCGTCATTATGTTAATGCTGGTAGCCATAAAACTTCTTCCTTTTTTTTTTTTTTGCTTACTCTTTCGGATTTGTACAGAAAACCCAGCTCTGAGTGAATATCTTGATCTGGGAGAGACTAGCTATCCTTGAATATGCTTGTATAGTCTGAGGGTTTCTATCTTGACAGTTTTAATGCCAGTTTAGTGAGCTAAGAAATGAACTAGAAACCAGAATGCCAGTTAGTGCTAAAACGGACTCACTGAATGACCACAGAACTTCCTTCTTGGCCAAACTGAGAGAGAAGGAGACTGTCATGAATAATATTAATATTAATGAAGCAAAGCACTCTGTTGATTTAGACGACAGCAATAACTTCACTGTTTTTCCTGTTTGTGGTGTGTGTGTGTGTGTGTGTGCGTGTGTGCGTGCATGCGTGTTGCCTAATAATCTTTTATACTGGGTGCGGTGGCTCACGCCTGCAATCCCAGCACTTTGGGAGGCTGAGGCAGGTGGATCACTTGAGGTCAGGAGTTCAGGGCCAGCCTGGCCAACATGATGAAACCCTGTCTCTACTAAAAATACAAAAATTAGCCAGGTGTGGTGGCAGGCACCTGTAATACCAGCTACTCGGGAGGCTGAGGCACAAGAATTGCTTGAACTTGGGAGGCAGAGTTTGCAGTAAGCCGAGATTGTGCCACTGTACTCCAGCCTGGGTGACAGAGTGAGACTCTGTCTAATAAAAAAAAATTTTTTTATGTCCCTATGTACCCATCCAGGTGAGAAAATATAATTGAGGTCTAAGGATTCCCTAGAAAGAATCTTAGAGATCATGCATTGTATCTGTATCTTAATTTACTTTTTTAGTTTCTAAGATAATATTCTCCTAAATATTCAAACAATATGTTGCTTCTTTGCCTTTTGACCACCACCCAATTTCACTTTCCTCCCCAGAAATACCCAATGTTAATTAGTTATGTATTCTATCCTTTTCTCCACAGATACACATAAATATATGCAACCGAGGCTGGGTGTGGTTGGCTCACACCTGAAATTTCAGCATTTTGGTAGGCCGAGAAGGAAAGATTACTTGAGCACAGGAGTCTGAGACCAGCCTGGGCAACATAGCCCAGGAATCTGAAAAAAATTAGCCAGGCATAGTGGCACATGCCTATCATCGCACCTACTCTGGAGGCTGAGGTAGGAGGACTGCTTGAGCCCAGGAGTTTGAGGCTGTAGTCAACTAAGATGGCACCACTGTGCTCTAACCTGGGCAACAGGGCTATTAAAAAAAGTTATATGTACACACACACACACACACGCCACTGCAATGACTTATCTTTTTTTTTTTTTGAGACGGAGTTTCACTCTAGCTCCCAGGCTGGAGATAGAGCGATTGTCCTGCCTCAGCCTCCTGAGTAGCTAGGATTATAGGCGCTCATCACCATGCCTGGCTGATTTTATATTTTTAGTAGAAATGGAGTTTCTTTTTCTTTTCGAGACCAAGTCTCAAGCTATCCCCTAGGCTGGAGTGCAGTGGTGTGATCTCGGTTCACTGCAACCTCCGCCTCCCAGGTTCAAGCAATTCTCCTGCCTCAGCCTCCCGAGTAGCTGGGATTACAAGTGCCCACCACCACATTCAGCTAATTTTTGTATTTTTAGTAGAGACGGGGTTTCACCATGTTGTTCAGGCTGGTCTCGAACTTTTGACCTCGTGATCTGCCCGCCTCCGCCTCCCAAAGTGTTGGGATTATAGGCGTGAGCCACCGTGCTGGGCCAACTTATCTTTTAACATGGAATAACTCTGTACATGTTTGTTTATTTTCTCCTTTAACAAAATGTTTGGAGACCTCTTCTGTTTACATCTTACTCCCACCTCATCTAGGTCAAGCTTCTTATTTTGCAGTAATAGAAAACCACACATAAAGTGATACAATGACTTTCCTAAGTCGGACAGCTACACAATAGGGACCAGAGACCAGCCAGTAGTTTCTAGTCAAACAAAAATCAATTGTTATTTATTGAACAGAGTTTGCAGAAACTGGAAGTCTCCAATTCAGTGACCAAAACTGCAATTACATTTTCACCAACCTAATATATTTTTTTTAAAATCAGTTGTTATTCAAACATAAATTTAACTGGTGCTCACTTTTGTTTTCACTAAGTTAATCAGATGTTCGTGTTACTATGAAGTTGACAAGTTAATCTGTAATGAATGGCGACCTAATAGTTCATTGAGTAGTCAATCCCTCTTTCCACTAAAAGAAGCTGCTTCTCACTGTACTAAACCCCTGCCTCTCATTTTCAGGTGGCCAACTCCTTGTCATCTTCCCCTAGATCCTGAGTAGGGTTCACTCTCTTATCTCCCTCGGGGGCCGCTTCTCGACACTTAAAAAGAGCTTCCATCTCCACTTGTGTCCCCAAGACGGATATACTTCTTCTCCTGGGCCTAGGTCACCTCGGGATTTCCCGAGGTTCCACAGAAGAGGCTGCACAAGCCAGGATAGGAAGTCCAGGAAATGGGGAGGTCGCCGATGACCACGCCCCGGGACTCTGGGAACCCCCAAAATTTACAGAGGTGAAAAAATTGCGGGTCATTGTGGGGTTAGGGTGAGGCGACCCGGTCCCAGGGAAAGGAGTTTGTTTTCCCACCAGCGGGAACGCTGGACGCGAAGGGAATGTTACACCCTTGCTTCCCGGGGAGTCCTGGGCGTTGCTCTCTCGCGCCCCAGTGGTGACGCACTCTCTCCGCGCCGGGGGCGGGATGCGTTTGACGCCATCTTCGGGCGCCCGGCTTGGGGGAGGGCGCTGCGTGTGGGGCGGCTCCGGGGCCGGGGATGGCGGCGGCCGCGGTTGCGGCGGCTCCGGGACGAGCGGGTGGATCCCGGGAAGCGCTGTGAAATGGGCCGGTGAGTGTCCCTGGAAGTCGTGGCCACCGGGGCCAGGCAGGCCTGGGCTTGGTGCTCCGGAGGAAGTGGCCCCCAGGAGCCCGTTGCTCCGCCGGGCCGGGGCCCATGAACTGCGGACAGAGGGAAGGGAAGAGGCCTCACCTAGACCCCTCCGCGCTTCTCTCTGTCCGGGCATGGAAGGCGGCCTCAGGCCCGGCGCCCCAGAGGCTGTATCCTTGCGGGCCAAGGTGTCCAAGTCTGCGGGGCGGGAATGGCCCCCAAACAAGGAAGCGTCGCTTGCAGGCCCTCGCCCGTGCCCCTTTGGTGAAGGGTCGACCCTCTACTCTCTAAACGCAGAATTCCCGATTTCGAGCCCTGCCCTGATTGGAGCAAGGATTGCGGGACCACTGGGAACCATAACCCTAGTCTCTGACAAGCTTCTCCTTTTCTGTCGGGTGCACTTCTCGCCCGCAGAGAATTGGGGTCTCCAGCTGGGTTCACCCCCTTGATTCCGACCCAAGCGTATTGAGGAGCTTGGTTCCGGGCTCTGCTAGCAGCGTTGGCAACTCTCCTGAACAGCCTGTTAGCTCGGTTGGGGTCACAAGCTGCGTCTTCCCTTTGAGATCCTCAGTGAGGTTCTGGAGAGGCCGAGGTTTCGGATTCTTAAGTGTGTTTTGCGTTGCGGGAACCTGGCGCACAGGCTTGGCTCTTTGTTGTCGTTTCTGTAGACCTTTTGCCTCTTTTGGTCCTTTTCCTAGTCTGTGTTTGCTAACCTCTGGGTGACCTGGAGGCAGCTTTTCTCTAATGTTTTCGTTACAGAAAGGAAGGATCATTTTGGGATTGAAGATGTGACCCCACTTCCCACTGGAAATGAAGAAGAAAGCAAACTGCTTTTCAGTTACTAAAACTGCTGGTGGAGAACAGAGGCATCATTTATGCCACTGTGTAGTATGTGTTTGTGGAATTAGGAATTTGTCTTCCCACTGTGCTTTCCTATCCTTTTACCTTTTGTGTACACCTGCATCTTGCTAATCATAAGAGAGAAATGTGGTGTTGAGTTTGGGTTGAGGCTTGGAGTGTTCTGTAGTACCTGGACAGGACAGTCAATAGTTTCTCAGAGCACTCATCTCTACTGCCTTCTCTGTTTTCAGAGGTTAAGGCTCCATTCTTTTGGTGTATCCAAAAGAATTGAATCCAAGTGTAGGTTCAGATATCGATGGTTTAGTGGTAGTTTTGTTTTGCTAGTGTTAGCCACCTGAGGACCAAGGCATTATTTTCAGTTTCTTTCACACTTGATTTAGCTCTTGGTGTAAAGTTGTCACTCAGAATATTTTACACGAACATACACACATACACACTCTGTTTTTACCCTGAAAATCTCTTAATATGTCTTCCCCTTGAGTGACTCCCCCTTGACCTCTTTTTCTGCCCCAGAAACATAAATAATTGTTCTTTTTCATCTAGTGCTGCCTTTTTCATTTAAATAACCTCCACATTTATGTTTTCACAGGCCCTGTATAAAGGGGAAATCCATGGAGTTGATTTTTCCTGCTTCCCATTGGTCATATAAGAACAGTATTAAATCTTACATTTTTATTTGTGCATTTAACTGAAATTTGGATTGGAAGCAAATTTAACCTTTGGGGAACAGGCATAGGTAGATGTTAAGGAAACGATGTTAAGAAAAAACAATGAAATCTGATGCATGGAAATTTTTTTCCAGGGATGTCTTCTTACAAGTGGGAGCATTAGAGATTTTTTTTTTCCTATCTTCAACTGCCTAGGTACTCTGGGTAAATGTACCATTTACCTGTGGAGAAGAAGATGAGGCAAGGACGTGTATACTCTAATGCCTTGGAATTACCTTTCATGACAACCCTGGGTAAAATCAGAGGTCTGGCAACTGCTTACTCCATTCCTGTTTCTATCTTCTAGGCTCCCGAGCCAGCCGGGAGGACACTTACCACAGCTGCTCAGAAGCACCACTGGAAGCTCAGGTAATACTGGCAATTTGAATTCCTTGTTTCAGGAAAATATCTGGGATGTCACAGTGGAAAAACAGAACAGAATATAACATAGGAAGCTCTTTTCAGATCCAAAGAACTGGAACCTGGTTGGAAGAAATAGGCTGCAAAGTTCATGTGCACTGAAGTGTTCAGACCAAAAAGTTGCTCTATCACAATGGACAAAAGCACTTGTGAAAGGTGACAATAAGAGAAAGGGAAAAGAGAGCTTTCTTATGCATTATACAGATACGGGGGAACAAATAGGCATGTTTAGAGGAATGGAACCAGAATTGTATAGAGTGGTGGCTGGAGCAGACCTACAATGGAGAAGGAGCTATTGGCAAAAGAAAGCACAACGGAAAAAGAAAGGGAATGAATAGAGAAGGCAAATTGAAGGTGATCATTGAGAAGAAAAGAAGCCTTTTGAGACTAGGGAGCTGGAAGTCTACATAAGATCAGAAGAATATTGTTTTTCTTTGGTAGGGAGGAGAAACAAGTTGACAGCAAACTAGTTTACTCACTGTCGCTATATAGAATCTGAGTTAAAATGTATTTCATGGGACAAAAATATTTATTTTCATAACCTGGTTAGGGAGCAAAGTTTAAAAAAAAGAAAAAGACACAAGCAGACCTGAGGATTTGACACCTAGGTCCTTGAGGTACTGGTGATAGAAGGCAAAGGTGGAAGAGAGTTTTTTAGCCAGGTTTGGGATGGTAGTAGGTGAGATCATAACCCAAATTAGGCTACAGAAAGGAAGCAAGGATGAGGTCTTATGTTCAGGAAAGAAGGTGGCACATTCATATTTGATACAAAAGGAGAAACTTAAGGAAAAGAGCCAGCAGGAGGCTGGGCCTGATGGCTTATGCCTGTAGTCCCAGCACTTTGGGAGCCTGAGGCGGACGGACCACCCTAGGTCAGGAGTTCGAGTGTAGCCTGGCCCACATGGTAAACCCCATCTCTACTAAAATTACAAAGTTAGCTGGGCATGGTGGTGCGTGCCTGTAGTTCCAGTTACTCGGGAGGCTGAGGCAGGATAATTGCTTGAACCCGGCTGACAGAGGTTCTGGTGAGCTGAAGATTGCGCTGCTGCACTCCAGCCTGGGCGATGAGCAAAACTCCATCTTAAAAATAAAAGGAAAAAGAGCCAGCAGGAAAGACCATGTGTTCAGAGCCCCCTTTGGGAAGAAGGCTGAAAAGAGTCAAGATGCTCATGAGACACATGACTAACCGTGAAGCTGTTGGTCTCTCTGGGCTTGGGGAGCCCACAGGTTATTTGCCCATTGGTGAATAGTCATCCTTGTAGCTCTTGGTGCCATGTGGTTTTCCCGACTGTTTCTCTCATGTTCCAGTCTGGATGAGTTGGGGGTAGTCTCCTTGTCTGCCCCTTTCTTTTACCTCCTTTTTTCTAACAATCCCCTTTGTTACATCTTCCTCCATGGCACAATTCCTCCTATTTCCTTTGCCTTGGCTCATCCCTAGGTTACTTTTCTTTGCCTCTGATTTGTTCCCTAGCAGATGTGGGCGCCCCAGCCAGAAGCAGAAAGGGGTACAGGGAAGCCACAGCGAAACCCCTTCTGATGCCCCAGGGAGCAAGCCGACTCCTTCCAGGCTCCAGGAACACCACAAAGCAATATGAAACCTGTTCATGAGAGGAGTCAGGAATGCCTTCCACCAAAGAAACGAGACCTCCCTGTGACCAGCGAGAATATGGGGAGAACTACAAGCTGTTCCACTAACCACACACCCTCCAGTGATGCCTCTGAATGGTCCCGAGGGGTTGTGGTGGCCGGGCAGAGCCAGGCAGGAGCCAGAGTCAGCCTGGGGGGTGATGGAGCTGAGGCCATCACCGGTCTCACAGTGGACCAGTATGGCATGCTGTATAAGGTGGCTGTGCCGCCTGCCACCTTCTCACCAACTGGCCTCCCATCTGTGGTGAATATGAGCCCCTTGCCCCCCACATTTAATGTAGCGTCTTCACTGATTCAACATCCAGGCATCCACTATCCCCCAATCCACTATGCTCAGCTCCCATCCACCTCACTGCAGTTCATCGGGTCTCCTTATAGCCTTCCCTATGCTGTGCCACCTAATTTCCTACCAAGTCCCCTCCTATCTCCTTCTGCCAACCTTGCCACCTCTCACCTTCCACACTTTGTGCCATATGCCTCACTTCTGGCAGAAGGAGCCACTCCTCCCCCGCAGGCTCCCTCCCCGGCCCACTCATTTAACAAAGCCCCGTCTGCCACCTCCCCACCTGGGCAATTGCCACATCATTCAAGTACTCAGCCGCTGGACCTCGCTCCAGGCCGGATGCCCATTTATTATCAGATGTCCAGGCTACCTGCTGGGTATACTTTGCATGAAACCCCTCCAGCAGGTGCCAGCCCAGTTCTTACCCCTCAGGAGAGCCAGTCTGCTCTGGAAGCAGCTGCTGCAAATGGAGGACAGAGACAGCGAGAGCGAAATATCGTAAGACGGGAAAGCGAAGCCCTTGACTCCCCCAACAGCAAGGGTGAAGGCCAGGGACTGGTGCCCGTGGTAGAATGTGTGGTGGATGGACAGTTGTTTTCAGGTTCTCAGACTCCACGGGTGGAGGTAGCGACCCTGGCACACCG
This sequence comes from Plecturocebus donacophilus, assembly GCA_004027715.1. NCBI lineage: Eukaryota > Metazoa > Chordata > Mammalia > Primates > Pitheciidae > Plecturocebus > Plecturocebus donacophilus. Next base: position 16,086 of record PVKP010022641.1, on the reverse strand, counting down.
GGGGACCCCAGACACCGACCTTGAGGTCCAGCGGGTGGTTGGCGCTTTAGCTTCTCAGGACTATCGTGTGGTGGCAGCTCAGAGGAAGGAGGAACCCAGCCCCCTCAACCTATCCCATCATACCCCCGACCATCAGGGTGAGGGACAGGGGTCAGCTAGGAACCCTGCAGAGCTGGCAGAGAAAAATCAGGTCCATGGGTTCTACCCTCAGTCCCATCAGGAACCAGTGAAACATAGACCTTTACCCAAAGCAATGGTTGTAGCCAATGGCAACCTGGTGCCCACTGGAACTGACTCAGGCCTGCTGCCTGTGGGCTCGGAGATCCTGGTAGCATCAAGTCTGGACGTGCAGGCCAGAGCCACCTTCCCAGACAAGGAGCCAACACCGCCCCCCATTACCTCCTCTCACTTGCCTTCCCATTTCATGAAAGGCGCCATCATCCAGCTGGCTACGGGAGAGCTGAAGCGAGTGGAGGACCTCCAGACCCAGGATTTTGTGCGCAGTGCCGAAGTGAGTGGGGGGCTGAAGATTGACTCTAGCACAGTTGTGGACATTCAGGAGAGCCAATGGCCTGGATTTGTCATGCTGCATTTTGTGGTTGGTGAGCAGCAGAGCAAAGTGAGCATCGAGGTGCCCCCTGAGCACCCCTTCTTTGTATATGGCCAGGGTTGGTCCTCCTGCAACCCTGGGCGGACGACACAACTCTTCTCTCTGCCCTGCCATCGGCTACAGGTGGGAGATGTCTGCATCTCTATCAGTTTACAGAGCTTGAACAGTAACTCAGTTTCTAAGGCCAGCTGGGCTCCCCCAGGCCAGCTAGGTCCCCCCCGAGAAAGGCCTGAGAGGACGGTCTTGGGACCCAGAGAGCTATGTGACAGTGAGGGGAAGAGCCAGCTGGCAGGAGAGGGCTCCCATGTGGTAGAGCCTTCCCAGCCTGAGCCCGGTGCTCAGGCCTGCTGGCCAGCCCCAAGCTTCCAAAGATACAGCATGCAAGGGGAGGAGGCACGGGCCGCACTGCTCCGTCCCTCTTTCATTCCACAGGAGGTAAAGCTGTCCATTGAAGGGCGTTCCAATGCAGGAAAATGAACCTCTTTCCCAGACCAGGACTGGGCTTTACCCCAGAGCTGAGCCTCGCCGCCGTGAGCAGGCAGAGGATTTGCACACGCCGAGCAGGGAATGGTTTTCTTGGCAGTGAGACTTGGGGGAAAGGGGAGGCATGAAGTCAGCCTCCCAAGGCAGGATCTGTTGCTCATTACCCCATGGCGTCCTTTCAGGACAACCCCAGAGGGTGTTGTGATGGGGAGCAGCAGGCCTGGGGCAAGGAAGGAAGGGGGTGCACACAGGAGAAGAAACATTCCAAAATCAGGGCCTCCCTGTTCTTTCCTCCCCATCCCTAGCTCCTGCAAAGGAAAGTCCAGGCTTTGGGAGCAGATGGCAGAGGGAGGGAGTAAAGAAAGAGCCAAAAATGATGATCCACAGCTTATAGTAGCAGTTAAACTGTCAGAAGTTTTTTTCCTTTTTTGTGGTGGAAGGGCAGGAGGCCCCAAGGTTGGAAATAAGAGGGTTCCCACCCAGAACCCTTCTTGTGAGAGATGTGCACTTTAAAGGGTGATTTTGTTCCAGATGTCTATGGCTGGGTGTGTGGGGGAGGAGCACTCTCATCGACAGGACTCTGCTTGATCCTCTGCTTCATAGCCCTTCCCCATCTCTCCTCACCATTCCGCCTACAAGGCTTCCAGCAGCACGGGGGCCCAGAGAAAGGGCCCCTGCAGGGTGCAGAGTGAAGTACTACCTTGCGAGGGATTCAGTCAGGGGACTTTGGGAGAAAGACTTGATAGCCAGGCTGACTGGGTTCTAGGCAGGGCTTCTGGAAAGGTAGCTCACCTAAGAAACCTCCTCCAACTTAGCATGCCAGACCCACTTTGGAATCTCACAGAATCTCGTTGGTAATGGTGATTTTAGAAAGAGCTAGTAGACTCTTCCCCAGGCACCAACCCCCCACCTTTGTCTGTGTTGTGCCTAAGTGCCTGCGCCGCCCCCACCCTCCTGCTGCCCTGACCTCTGCATGGTGTCATGACCTGGGCCTCGTTTATAGCTGCACTGCCTTTCCTTGTCTGCAAAGTTGGTTTTGTCCACTCTGACCAAGACCTCTAGTTTTTGGTGGGTAGGGGGGTCTCTTGGGTTTCCCCATCAGCTATAATCTCTATTTTAAAAATCTCAAAATCATGTCCCCTCCACTTCCACTGCCAAATAGCTAGGTGGAGAAACAAGAAGGGAACTGTGCCCTGGGCCAGGGCGAATACGTGGCTGGGTAGTGCCCATCATGGCATTTTCAGATGTCCCATATGTCCCCTCGTCTATTCCACTGCTTCTCAGCATTCTGGCATCTCCAAGCTATCCGCTCCCACCACTAGCTCTAAGATTCTAGGATGGTCTTGATAACATTTCAGTACCTGAGGTAGATGTCATTTTGTGGTGGTATATTCCTCTGCAAAAAGTATTTTCAATCTTAGTTACATTTGCACCCCCCTCCTGCTTCCCGCCAATGTCTTAATCCCACATTATCTTCACAACTTTTAGCATCAGCTCAGACCGTGGGGTTCCATTGGGTATTGGGAATTAGGCTCCCCCACTAGCTTTCAGGTGGGTGAGTTTTTTGTTTGTTTTTTTTGGGGGTCTTTAGACTCTTGAAGGCAACTCAGGGTATTGTCCACCCAGCTCTCTGGTTAGACTTCTCCCAGGCTATGATTCTGGCATTTCCTTTATAAGGTGTACTTGGATTGGCTGAGACCTGGCCTGGCATCAGGAGTCCAAACCTCTGAGGTCTGATCTCTGCTCTGTCAAGGACTTTTGGCAAGTCTCGTGACCTCTGGCTCTTTCACTTCCTCTCCACCTGCCAAATGGGGATAAATAATCTTACCTACCTCCTAGGGGGAGGGGAAGTTCTGAGAATGGAGTCATTCTTAGTGTTCAGGTGCTAAAGGTTGTTCTCCTGGGGGAACAGAGTGACTGAAACTGGCTTGTTTGCTACAAGCCCTACACTCCACTGTTTGATTCCTTGAAAGCAGTTGCCTGGTGAGTCAGCTTTTAGGGGTCCATCAAAGGAAGCTGCTGACCTGACTGTGAGTGCTTCAGTATCTGGTTTGTATCAGAACCAGACACCAACTTTGTATTGCATTTGGGATCATATCTTTCCTCTTCTCTGTCCCCCATTCTCTGAATGCTGCTTTCTCTGGCTTGTCTCCTACAGTGGGGGCCTGTGGGGTTGAGTCTTGAGGAATTCCCTCAAATGAGAGCCTTGGGAGAAGGCCTCATCTCTGGCTGTTTCATGAGCAACTTATTCCTAGAGTTGTTTGCACAGGTTTCTCACAAACATCCTTCCTCATAGGAAGGCTCATCAACTGAATTTAGTAACATGTACACAGTAGATGCTCAAGAAATGACTGCAAAGATACAAGCTGAGCTTTCTCTTTGTGGGGCAAACCTATGTCTAACTAGATATAGACTAATTAGTTTAAATCAAATCACCCTCCACTTGGGCTAGTTGTGACTTTACAAACTAGTAACTTCCACTGAATTCTGGAAAGAGAAATTCTTGAGGACCCTGGCAAGTTGGGCCCTGACCTTTTCTGTTGTTGCTCCTCTTCTGTCTCTTGCTGGTGAAGCAATACCAGCATCTCCTGTAATAACACAATACCGTGCCATGCATATGTAACATATTAATACTTGATCTTGCTGAGCTGCAAAGGTTTCTTTCATAAAATATTGTCCCCGGGAAAAGAAGGTCTGTGTTCTAAATCTCAGTCAGAGCTGTGGCCTTCCCCTTGCCTTTAACCTCTAGTTTAGTCTTTTCCTCCAGGCATGAAAAGTAAGACTAACCTGTGGTGTGTCCGTTCTTCCTTATAGGAATTTCCTGAGTTTGCAGGAGACATGAGAGCAGTTTTTAGAGAGTGAGCATTTTAGTGGAAGTTGTCAGCTTTTTAGGAATGAGCAGTTGACAAGCGCCAGAGCCTCTCCCTTGTCAGCAGTAGGATGTTCCCAGAGCTTAGGAATAGAAAGGAGAACTGCTGACTATCTGGCACTGTATGGGAATAGGGGAACCCAGTAATGGATGGATAATAAGCCAAGTCTTGAATCATTCCTATCAAGATTAGTGTATATTAGGAAGAGAAGTGGCATGAAGGGAAGGGGCTCTGGGAGTTCAGAGCTGAGTGCTTGTACCTGAGGGGAGGGACCCCAGTGGATCTGGGCGATCCTTCTACATTCTTGGTCCCAGTTGGTCATAACACCAAGGGCTTTGCTCTGCGCTGCTTTGCCACTGCTGCTGTCTGCTCACTGTCCTGCCTGCTGCCCTCTACAGCTCCTGTCCTTCCATGTCTTTGGCCATGTAGATTAAGTCCAGGCGTCTGTTTCATTCTTACCCGTGTTCTGCCATGTTATTTTATTGCGAAGTCATGTTTAATAGGGATGGTATGAAATGCTGCTGGTGGGTTGGTGAATCCAAAGGGATATGGCTTCAGTGCTGTTGGGAGCCCTTTGGCTCCAAATGTCTGACTATCTTGAGGGAGAAATAAGCAGGTTTCTACTAGTGGGTGTCTTCTTTGTATTTACAACTTCTTTCCTCTGTGGTATCTTGTATCCTGTTTTAAAAACTAAATGAAGGGAACCACATTAGGGCCCATGCCAGCATTCCACTTTAGTTCCTCCAGTTAGCTGGATTCTGGAGTTTGGAGAGGGTTTAAAGTTTGGCTGAAATAGCCCCTCAAATGGGGTTTAGTTTTCTTTTTACCAGTGGGCATCATGGGCGAGTTAGAGGGAATTACAGGATGGTGGTGTGATTTGAACCTGCAGCAAGCAGGCATACTGGAGTTGAGTGATCCCTCTGGAGATGAAGGGTGGACATGGATTGACTGGGAAAATGCCTGGGTCCACTGGAGTAAAGATAATCTGATTGATTGAATTGGCCATGGGAAGTTAGGTCACAGTCTTATAAAAAAAAGTAAATAGGACAGAGACTAAGTTTTAGGGAGACATCTTGGCCTCCTAGGCTAAGTTTACTAAATGACAGTAAAGCTACAGTACCTTCCAGTTGGGAAAAAGTGTACACTACAGTTGAAGAGCTGAACCTTATTAGGTTGGATGTTGATCAGAAACCTGTTTGCCCTTTGCTGGGAAGCCTTCACCCTCCAGCTTCCCTGGGGTAGGGAAGGTCTCCCACATTATGCAATAATAAAATAAGCATCTGGGTCTTTGCAGCTGTCAGTTGCTCTTTCAACTCTAGGATCCATCTTTGGACCAGAAGCCTGGTCTGGGCCTAGGATGACACTGGCCCCCAGAGATGCTAGAGTTGACTGCACTCTCTCCTTAGCTGCAGACTATGCACAGTGCCTGGGGCGGAAGGAGGAGAGGTGTTGCGGTTTGCCCTGCTGCCTCCCCAGCAGGAACAATAGTCATAAATGCACTTTTCACACTAAAGGTTTCTTTATTAGTTCTCCTGTTAAACCTAGATCCCTCCCTGGTAGATTGCAAACTCAAAGTCTTTGTGATCCCAAAGCCATTCCACTGCAAATGCCCAGCAGTGAAGATGGCCTCAAACTGGGTTCCTGCCTGCAGTGTGTGGCAGCAGCCCATGTGCCTTTACCTATTGTCAAACTTGCAAGCATTTATTTGTCTTTATGACTGTCATGGGGACTGAGGTTCTTCAGACAGAGAGAGAATGAGCTGGTAACACAGTGGTTTTACACCCACCCCCCGGACAGGGAGTTTGCACGTAGTTGTGAGCTGTGAGTGGTTAGTGCATCGCTGGTATTGTCGAAGGCAGGGTTGATCCCTCACTTGCTTGATACTTGCAACTTGCATTCAAGAGAATCTAGACTGTGTTGGGGAAGGGACTGACTGTACTCATGGCTAACTTGAAGTATTAAAATAAGGCTGTCCCCTACAACCTTCTTAGTCACACAGGATCCCTGTAGCCAAAACAGTATATGATCCAGCTGCAGAGAGCAAACTGCTCTCAGCTTGCACAGCACCTTAGGTGAGGGAAGAATATATGGATAGGGAATGGGGTGGAGAAAGAAGGATGAGAATGTTGTCATCCAGGTGGCTTTAGGGTCCTAAGGAGTGGAGGAGGATGGCACTGGGGAGGTCTGGATGGATCTGGTAGGAGTTCCCTGTAGATAAATTACTGATCCCCCATCTACTATCCCCAGTATGTAATGGCTGAATTAATATGTAATCAACTGCATTGTATCTAAAGCCTTAGAACTAGTCAGGTGCTCCCTCCACCCAATACCATTTCTTACCCTCTAATCCTACCTGATCTTTAACAAAGCATTAATAATTCTAAGGATAATCTCTATTTTGTTGTGCTTTTTTGTAACTGTTTTAAATAAATCAATTTGTACTGTATATTTGTACTTTTGTGAGATCCTTTTTGCTGTTTTACCATTTTAAGTCTCTGTACTTGGCTACACACAGATTGTATTTTTATTGTTAATGCTCTTCTTATGGATACCTGCATTTAACTTGTGGACTATGTAAACACAATATCTATCAATATCTATATATCTATATATCTATCTATATAAACTACTAGCTTTTCCTTTTGGTGTTTGCGCCTTCTTCCTATCCCAGCCTTAGATGGTGGCCATGGGGTGGGGGATAGAAACCTTTGTGGGAGCAGTTACGTGGTGCCTATCTTTGTGCGGTGAGCACAAGGCAGATGGCATGAGTTTGTCTTGGCATGGTCTCTCCCCTCGGTTGGTGTGGATTTCAGAGACCTGGAAGTCTACCTGAAGACTTAGATTCTAGTGGAATCACAAGGATCTGTCATTATCTTCACTGCTGGCCGCCTCCCCAATTCTTTACTCAGGAATGCCTCCAGAAATACACTAGAATAAGTCAGCCCCAATCATAGCTACTGCTTAAAATTTAGAAAGCTTGCCACTAGTAAGTGGCCTTTATGAAACACTTATTATATGCTACAAGATATCCTAAGTGCTTTATATATAGGAATAAGCATTTGTTGCTAGTATTATTTCCATTTTGTGGATGGGGAAACCAAGACATAGAGGTTAAGTAACTTCTCCAAAGCTACACAGCTAGTAAGTGGCAGGGTACTTTTGAACCCAGAGATGCAACTCTCGAGTTTGTATTAATTCAGCTTCTTGTGAAGATTGAGATCATCCATGTAAAGTGCTCAGAATCATCTTTGGCACATAGTGAGGACTGTCATTTTTTTTTTTTTTTTTTTTAAGACGGGGTTTCACCATGTTGGTCAGGCTGGTCTTGAACTCCCAACCTCGGTGATTCGCCCGCCTTGGCCTCCAAAGTGCTTGGATTACAGGCGTGAGCCACCACGCCCGGCCGAGGACTGTCATTTTGAAGCATCCAAGTAGGACTCCAGTATGGAGCTCTGAGAGAAAGGCATTTGGTTCAATTTTTCCTTTTTATTTTTCATTTTTCTTTTGAGACAGAATCTCTATTGCCCAAGCTGGAGTGCAGTGGTGTGATCTCCGCTCACTGCAACCTCTGCCTCCCAGGTTCAAGTGATTCTTCTGCCTCAGCTTTCTTAGTAGTTGGAACTACAGGCATCTGCCATCATGCCTAATTTTTGGATTTTTAGTAGAGACAGGTTTCACCATGTTGCCCAGGCTTGGTGAACTCCTGACCTTATGATCCAGCCACCTCAGCGTCCCAAAGTGCTAGGATTACAGATATGAGCCACCATGGCCAGCTTTTTTTTTTTTTTTTTTTTTTTTTTTTTTTTTTTTTTTTTTTTTTTTTTTTTTTTTTTTTTTTTTTTTAGACAAAGTCTTACTCTGTTGCCCAGGCTGGAGTGCACTGGCACAATCTCAGCTCACTACAACCTCTGCCTCCTGGGTTCAAGTGATTCTCATCCTCAGCCTCCCAAGTAGCTGGGGTTGATTACAAGCACACCAAGTAAGTATTTTCTTTTAAAATGTTTGGTTTTTTTTTTTTTTAAGACGGGGTTTCACCATGTTGGCCAGGGTGGTCTTGAACTCCTAACCTCAGGTGATCCGCCTGCCTTGGCCTCCCAAAGTGCTGGGATTACAGGCGTGAGCCACTGCGCCCGGCCTTAAATGTATTTTTCAAAACAAGTATTTCAGCCTGCCTGGTAGAAGTAACCTTAGTTTATTAGCTGGGTGTGGTGGCACACACCTATGGTCCCAGCTGCTTGGGAGGCTGAGACAGGAGGATCACTTGAGCCCAGGAGTTAGAGGTTACAATGAACTATGATTATGCCGCTGTACTCCAGCTTGGGTCACAGTGACATCCTTTCTCAAAAAAACAAACCCTAGGCTGGGCACGGTGGCTCATGCCTGTATTCCCCTTACTTTAGGAAGCCAAGGCAGGCAGATCACCTAAGGTCAGGAGTTCAAGACCAACCTGGCCAACATGGCGAAACCCTGTCTCTACTAAAAATTAGCCAAGTGTGGTGGTACAGGCCTGTAATCCCAGCTACTTGGGAGGCTGAGGCAGGAGAATCACTTGAACCCCAGAGGCGGAGGTTGCAGTGAGCTGAGATTGCGTTATTGCACTCCAGCCTGGGCATCAGAGTGAGACTTCATCTTAAAAACAAAACAAACAAAGAAAACCCTAGTTTGGTGGGGGTCAGATGACACTGTTAAACAGCCTTGGACCTATGGAGGTCAGAGAGGAATCCAAGTTTCCCTGTTAAGATACTGGAAGAAGTCCACATTCCTGGCATAGTTATTTTTCTGGCTACAGTTTAACTAGGGCACTTCCTTCTGGACCTCAAGATCTATAATTATCTAAACTGAACACAACCTTTGGTACAGTCTAGGAAGGTTCTGTGCCTGTTTTGTACCATCACAGAAACTTTTTAGAAATGACCTCAGCTCTTGTCTCCTCCATGGTTTGGCAGCCATACAACCTGTCAGAGTAATCATTTTGCCCTAGCCTTAACCACTATTGACCTGAATGTTCTTAACCACCTTAATTCTGGATTTTCTTCAGTGAGTTTATTATCCTACCTTGCCTCTGGTGAATAAATAAAACATAAATAAATAAAAGGCAAACATGAGTTTCTTGGTGCTGTGGACCTTAATATTGTAGCTATTTTTCTCTGAGCCTATTCCTAGATGCAGCTGACTACTGTCTGAGATAGAATTGTCAATGTTCGACAAACAATATTGCTGGGAAAAGTTGCACACCTAGTTGAAGGTATTGCATAGTCTTTAGGAAACACCAGTTATGAGGCAAAGCTTCTACTTCTAAGTTTAGAAAAGGTAAGCTAGGTTTAAATAGCCCTTGGGACCATAGGTATCTTCATTATGGTTGTGGGAATAATCATCACAGTCAACATTGGTTCTTTCTTCGGTTTCATGCTTATTCCTTGGCAACTTGTAAAGGCTCAAATAAGGACCTCTGCTTGGACAGCCTAAGCTGAGGAGCACCTTCCCTAAGAAAAGGGAAAGCCACCAGAAGCCACTGTCCGAAAACTTCCATCCAATGTCATTTGCTAAAATGACATTGAGAGAAAAGCAGGAAAGGGTCAGTAAAGATAAAATTAATTTATTTGACCTCACAACTTCATGGGCCACAGAGGGGCCCCACAGTCCTAGAAGCAGGCCTGTGGCAGTGGGCTGGGGAGTCCAGTTCTCTGGAGTGCCTGCTCCCTTGTCCAGAGCTGCCTTGAGCCAGGTCCCTCCTGACCCCATCATCCTGCTCCCACATGCAAGGGCTGCACAGGTCCACCTGCAACAAACCCAGGCCTGCCTCTGGCAACAAGGACAGGGCCTCGTGCGTGTGGGTGGGTGGGTAGGTGGGTGGGTAGGATGGCAGGCAGGAAGGTGTGGTTCAGTGCAGAGAGCTGCTGTTCTGCTCTTCAAAGCCCATCTTGCCCAGAAGCTGGCTGTCCAACTCCACCCCACTTACAGGTAGCTGGAAGAAGTTCATTTCAGCTGCTAAGGCTGCCATGGCAGAAGGGTCCTGGCCAAACTGAGCCCGCAACATCATGTCCATTTTCTCCAGCCTCCTCTTGAGCCGCTTGGCCTCTCGCTCTCGGATGAGCCGGGCCTGCCGCTTTTCTGGTGTTTCGTTGGCCCGCTTCAGCCTCATGGCCTCCCGATCCCGCTGCAGCCGGCGTGCCCGCTGCTCATCTGTCTCCTGCATGCGCTGCAAGCGCTTGGCTTCACGGTCCCTCATGCGCCTCACCTCCCGTTCCTCAGGGGTCTCATTGTCCCGCCGGCTCTTCTTGGCCGTGCGCTCTCGTTCCAGCCGCTGCAGCCGTACTTCCAAAGGCTCATTCTGTCGACGAAGGGCCCACTTGCGTACACTGGGAGTCTGGGCTTCCAGTAGTTTACGGTAGGCAGCACAGTTGTTGCACACAAGCAGAATTCCAGCAGGGTACACTGGAGGACTAAAGGCAATGTCCTTCCCCTCAGCACTGGAGGGGCCCTCGTTATGGGCTGTGGGTAGGGATTCCATATTGAGTACTTCAGGAAGTTTCTCACTGGAAAGCAAACATTTTGGATGGTTAGTGTTTCCTTCTAGCAAGGGTCAGGACTCCAGCCCTGCCTTATTCTTTTCCTATGATGCCAGGGGCTCCGTGCTCACCACAAGGGGTCACTTTGAATGCTTGACAGACCTCTTCTACTGCTCCATCCCTTCTCTTTGAGCAAGCGTGTCTATCAAGTCTTAAAGCCCACCTGGAGTTAATGACTGAGCCACCTGCCACAGCAGCGCACCAGAAATCAGACATACCCTTGGCATTTTCACTCAAGCCAGAATAATGGTTTTGGTAAGAGCTTTGCAGGGGCAATCCTGCTGTGAGAATGGAGGCTCCTGGAGGTGGAGACCTCCTTCAGGCAAGGTGCAGACCACCAACTCACCTCCTTCCCTCACACTGCCTGCATGCAAAGGCAGACTGCACTGTACACTAGACAAACGAGACAAGGATACAACATTCCAGTCTTCCTAGGACACAGTGGAGACTGCATCCTCATGTCAGGGCCCTCTCCACCCTATAACTTCTTTCTCCATGCTTTATCATGAGTGTTCTTGGACTTGCCTACATCTCTTTCTAGTTGAAGATATTCTGACAGGAAAAGAAATGGAAATTCATTTTCCTTTGGGGCTATGTAATGGAATAGGCATATTTCCTAGCCTTCTTTCTTGTACTTCCAGGTAGTCATGCATCAGTTGCCTTTGCATTACCTATCTCTAGCCTTCGCTTTAACTTCAGAAAGCAGAACTCATACCCAGTAATTTACTCCCAGCACAATAGGGATAGTTGCCCCGCTGACCTGTTAAAAGTGGCATGGCTGGTGAACCGGGCTCCACACACAGCACAATTAGATCGCTGGTCCTCCGAGTGGATTAAGAGGTGGCGACCCAATGACCCCGGGGAGCTAAGGGCCCGACCACAGACAGGACACATGTAGCTCTTGGCGCTCACCACTGCTGCAGTGTGCTGTAAAACAGAGCCTTGATCTGTCAGTCTGGCACTATCTCCAGGACAATCTGCACCCACTTAGAAACAACTTTCTGGCCGGGCACGGTGGCTCACGCCTGTAATCCCAGCACTTTGGGAGGCCGAGGTGGGTGGATCATGAGGTGAGGAGTTCGAGACCAGTCTGACTAACATGGTGAAACACTGTCTCTACTAAAAATAGAAAAATTAGCCAGGTGTGGTGGTACACGCCTGTAATCCCAGCTACTCAGGAGGCTGAGGCAGGAGAATCGCTTGAACCTAGAAGGTGGAGGTTGCAGTGAGTCGAGATTGTGTCATCGCACTCCATCCTGAGTGACAAGAGTCAGAATCCATCTCACACACACAAAAAATCAACTTTCTGGGAAATGTTCCCTTTCATTAGTCTCAGAATAAGGAATTTACGAGTATTCTGTTTAGCCCCTAGAAAAGTCAGTCTCTTGTATTAGCGGCTCTAGACCACTGCTTAGATTTCATTAGCTTGAGTTCAGCCTACGTTCTGGGACATGTGGCTGGCTTAAGAAACAGTGGGGTGCCAGAGCCCTCTGCAGAGCCTGAGAAGAATTCTTGTCTCGGATAATTTCTCTCTGTCTCTCTGGCTCACACTGTGCAGGTACACATGCATGTTAAGGAAACGACAAAGGCCAAATCTAGAAGCTGGCATGGAATACTGGTATGCAACAGGTATTTATATCTTGCTTTCTCAATCTTTTCAAGATAGTCTTCTGAAGTAACACTTGTCTTCATGAACCAGCTATCTTTATGGTACTACCCAGGCTGCCATGTGTGGCTTATGCCTTGTCAACACCAGCCAGGAGGCACAGGTGCCCTGTGATTGGATCATGGTAAAAAGAATACAAAAGTCTGGTATTCGGATCCCCTGGTTTACACTAATTTTCACTGGTATTTCAGAAACATTTGTGTTAACTAATTTTTTTTATAGACAGACTTATTTTGTTACCCTGGCTGGAGTGCAGGGGCACAATCTCAGCTCACTGCAGCCTCTGCCTCCCGGGTTCTAGCCATTCTCCTGCCTCGGCCTCCCAAGTAGCTGGGATTATAGGTGCGCACCACCACACCCGGCTAATTTTTTTGTATTTTAGTAGAGACAGAGTTTCATCATGTTCGCCAGGATGGTCTCAAATTCCTGCCCTCAAGTGATCCTCCCACTTTGGCCTCCCAAAGTGCTGGGATTACAGGTGTGAGCCACTGTGCCCACCCATGTTAACTAATTTTTTTTTCTTTAACACAAAGCCCTCATTATTAGTAGACATTAGTTTCTGTTTCACTATTTAAAATATGCATTAAATAATTTAGAAAAAGTCACTTAATTTTCACAGTGTGTCTGCCTGGAAACCCAGACATGTTTATCCAACATATCTCATTTATTTTCTAAAATGTTGGAAGCTTGGAGCAGAATATCATTTTTTTTCTTTTTGAAACAGTCTCACTCTTGTCACCCTGGCTGAAATGTGATCACTGCAACCTCGACCTCTTGGGCTCAAGCTATCCTCCCACCTCAATCTTCCAAGTAACTGGTATCACAGGCACACACCACCACACCAATTTTTTTTAAATTTTTTTGTAGAGCTGGGGTCTTGCTATGTTGCCCAGGCTGGTCTTAAACTCCTGGGCTTAAGCAATCGTCCCACCTCAGCCTCTCAGCTGGGATTCTGGGTGTGAGCCACCATGCCTGGCTTTGGGCCAAATCTTTTTTTTTTTTTTTTGAGACTGAGTCTAATTCTGTTGCCCAGGCTGGAGTGCAATGGCGTGATCTTAACTAATAGCAACCTCCACCTACTGGGTTCAAGCAATTCTCCTGCCTCGGCCTCCCAGTAGCTGGAACTATAGGCGCACGCCACCACACGCAGCTAATTTTTGTATTTTTGGTAGAGATGGGGTTTCACCATGTTGGCCAGGCTAGTATTGAACTCTGACTTCAAGTGATCCACCTGCCTCAGCCTCCCAAAGTACTGGGATTACAGGTGTGAGCCACTGCACCCAGCCTCTTTAAGCCAAATCTTAAGGGAAGCAACAACCCAAGACTCCTTCAGGAGTCAGAGAGAGATAAAGACCAAAGCAAGATCTGGGCTTCAAACAAGCTGCCCACACTCATGTTTCAGAGCACACACCTTCCCGATCCATACCTGGTACACGTGAGCAATCAGCTGTTCCCGGCTCCTGCAGTCTAGCTGGCACAGGGGACACTGGCAGAGTTCAAGCAAGGGGTCAGAATTCAAATTCTCTGTGACCTGTGATTCAACAAATAATTAGGACTCTTCACTCGTCTCTTCCCTGCCCCAGCTTTTTAAACAGGGTACCCTGTTAAAAGGAACACAGACTGATGGCACATGTTATTCTTAGCTTCCCACTGTGGGCTGAAGAAAAAGTAATAGTTGAAAGGGAAGTATGGTTTTCAGCCATGAGGACACAGGATTGCTTCAGAGAGAGCCGATCTATTTTTTTCCCTGAAGATAAACTCTGCAGAGACGGGGGTAGCATTTTTCCTGTCATGTTCCTTGCAGGAATCCTCAGGAACAAAGTTAGTGAGAAGGTGGCACTCCAGGTGACACCTTGACTTAGATTTACAAGCATGCTCAAGAGTCCACCTTGGGAAGTCAGCTTTCCACTTCGCTAAAGTGGCTCTTCTGTCTGGAAAGACGCGGGGAGCTGTAGGAAAGAGAGCTGTGTGCAGGCGCAGTGAGGTGTGGAGAGAAAAGCATAGCTGAGTGTGGTGAGAACTGAGTCTGAGGTGTGGGTTCTGGTGCCACGAACGAAGAGGCCTCCTATGTTGGACCAAGAAACCATCAGAGGCAAGACTATGGCACAGGGGTGAGCAGCATCAGGGCAGGCAGAAGGGTAGGGCATTGCTGGATGTCTGGACCCAGGGGCCATTGTCACTTGCCTCGTGCTCTACCACTTCGTTCCCACCAACAGGCTGTTCTGTATTTTCTAACTCTTTCTCCACTTTGACCACCCCTCCATCTTCCTCTGATGTGTGGGAAGAGACTTCATCTTGTGTGGTCTCCTCTTCATCACCCTCACTGTCACCTGGAACACACAAACTGGTCACTTGTTCTGATTTTTTGCATGAATACATCCTGAGCTGCTTTCCACCCTGGAGTTGGCAGTTATAATAGAAAACATTTTCAGATCTTCCATTATATAGTTTATATAGTGTAGTTGGGTACATATTATGTCAAGTGGAAAACAGCTATAGCTGTCATTTATTATGCCATATACACATAAAGGGAAGATGTGAGGCAAAACTGCATCGGAAATGGTTACTGTGCCCTCTGCATGATCATAAAAATAATCTTTCTGACTCATGGTTTTCAAATATCTCACACTTCAAATCACACCTCCCCGAGTACCTTACACCGAACTCATTCCCACAGCACACCACCTCTGACTTACCGACACTTCCCACTGATTTCACCATGAGCGCCCTGCACAACTCCTCTGTGGTGTCACTATTCTATTCTCCTCTGAACCCCACTAATCTTTCTCAGCAAACCACAAGGCACATTTGCAGGAACATCAGCAAGTTTTTTTTCCCTCTTACCAGCAAAGGAAACAGTAGTAAATAAGTTTGAAATGATGTCACTTTATAGGGAAAGGGTTGTTCATTACAGTGGAAAAATTAGCACAGCAGCCAACCTCAGGCACTTTGCAGTGGTATCCAACTCACCCTGTTCTTGCTCTACATTGGAACATGGCATTCTAATCTAAATAAATCCACTGTTCCTGTTGATTCTTTGGATTATCTGATGGGTAACTGAATGTATTAAGTGGAAGGAACAGGCCATTCTTTAGGATGAAATGTACTTTCTTGTGACTAAAGTATAAATTGAGTTTGTTTTAGTTTGGTGGGTAGGATGTAGCTATGGGGAGGTCTTCCTGTGGCTAGGGAATCTGCAAGGTTTATGTGAGCTGATTTTTCTTCTCTATTTCTTATAAAATAGAAAATGAAAAAGGATCAGAAAAACAAATAATAAGGGTAGTTCTTTCTGAAAGGGAAAAAAAGTGCTAGTACCTTGAAGATCTCAAGAAGTAGCCAAGCCTAGGGAAGCTGTGACATTCCAGCCCTCTCCCAACCCCTGGACCCTGGACTTCTGGGCCTGATGTGAGCAAGAGAGAAATACAGGGCCGAGTCTCACCAGGCTGTCTGCATGAGACTCAGATTTCCTAGCTAACAGTGCTGCTTGTCTTCTCTACTACTCCTTGCATAATATCTAAATCCACCAGTATGTGAGCAACAGCCATTATATTTGACTTCTTCCTGGGCAAAACTGGTTACATTCCCTTTCTTCATGAGAAGGTCTAAGCAAATCTGCTAGTAGTTACGTGTATACTTATTAGGTACTCCAGGCGACTACCGGACTGGATTTGGGGCCTGGAAAGAGCTTTGGTTTATGTGTCTTATTCCCCAGCCCAAAGCTCCTTTAATTTGAATCCATCTCAATAATGAAGGATTGGCACAGATTAGATCATACCATGTTTTCTCACCGGCTTATTTGAAATACTTGTAAATTTAATATAAACTGATGTATCAAACACATATTTGTAATTTTGCAATAATCCAAATATATGTCGCTACTAGAAAAAT
>PVKP010022640.1:18600-37501 GCA_004027715.1 Plecturocebus donacophilus | reverse complement strand
GCGAAGTTCTCGTGTTGTGTTTTTCAGCTCCATCAATTCACTTATGTTCTTCTCTAAGTTGTCCATTCTCGTTAACATTTTGTTAAATCTTCTTTCAAGGTTCTTAGTTTCTTTGCATTGGGTTAGAACATGTTCTTTTAGCTCACAGAAGTTTCTTATTATCCACCTTCTGAAGCCTGATTCTGTGAGTTCATCACACCCATCCTCTGTCAAGCCTTGTTCTCTTGCTGATGAGGAGCTGCGATCACCTGTAGGAGGAGAGGCATTCTGATTTCGGGTGTTCTCAGCCTTTTTGCCCTGGTTTCTTCCCATTTTTGTGGATTTATCCCCCTGTCGTCTTTGTAATTGCTGACTTTCAGATTGGGTCTCTGAGTGGACGTCCGGCTTGTTGGTGATGAAGTTTTTTCTGTTTCTTAGTTTTCCTTCAGGGGGCGCCCCTTCCCCACAGAGCTGGGCCTTCCTGGGTTCAGCTGTGCTTGTTCTCAGCCTCAGCGCTTCCAATTGCTGTTCTTCTTGTGGGGATTGGACCAGCTGAGCCCGACTAAAAGGGCATCCAGTCCCATACAATCCTCACCGAGAAGCACCGCGCCGGCCAAAAGAGTCGCGCTGGCGACCCGTGTGGCTCCTTCGCCAGGAATCTCCCAGTTTGTGGGCATCAAAAATTTGTCTGTAATTGCGGCATCCATTTGCTCTCTGTGCTTTCACTGGGAGCTACAATCCTGAGCTGCTGCTACACGGCCATCTTGGATCTCTCTCTCACATACGGTTATTTTTATCAATAGCTACTATAAACTCCACACATATACAGATTATATTCTAGATTTATTTGACACTCCACACAGTGCTTAAATAGCACTCAATTTCTGGCAGGTGTTCATAAAATTTTGCATGTAGAATAAAATACTCATTGATAACATGCCTCTAAAGGCTCTAAGAAAATGGAACAAACTTGCTGTTATATTTCTCTTTTCTCCTTGGGTGTGTGTTTTTTTAAAAAAAACGAGCCTGATAAGAAGTAATAACATTAGCAAACCTTGAATTCTCAGCTCTTCTTTATTTTATCCTGCTATCCAGAGAGGTGTTTATCAGTAACAAAATGTAGGTGAAGAGTAACTGAAGCAAAAAGAAAAAAGGCAGGAAAAGGAAGCCAGAATTGGAATTTTCACTGAATAAGAACAGCTTTTGAATTTACCCTGAGGTATTGTTAGTTAATTAAAGATCATGTGATAGATTGCAATATCTTGCTCTTCCTTCCAGTTAGAATATTCAATTCAATTGAAATGAGGCAATGTGGACTTCAAAGGGAATTAACACATCATATAGATATGTTCAACCACAAGATTTGAGCTTTTTAGAAATTCAGCAATTTGGTATATGATGAGAGATGTAATATTGCAAGCTTCAATAACCATAAGTGATGTTACAATTTAATCATGTAAAATGGAGCCTCAGAGTTTATTTTCTTTATTTCTCTGTAAAAGGACATTTTACCTTTTTTTGTTGCCTATTATTGAATTTAATGCAGCTCCTGTCAATAAAAGTTACCTTATATTTGCCCCAGTAGTTCATCACTGTACTTCATACTATTACCTTGGCAGAGATACAGAACACCTCTTCACAGGATCATTTTACTTAAATATATGTATCAAGTCACTTTCTAACCTTATCCTCTCCAGGCTAAACTATGTCAACTGATTTATCTTACCTTCACAGATTCTGCGTTCTTACTGTAACAATTTCCTTAAGTCTTCTCTATTTTCCCCTAAATTCCTAGTAATGTAGGAGCAAAGATTTGAACATGTTATTTCAGAGGGTTTAAATGGTACATAGCATTAGGAAAGCAGTAAGATCTCTGGCTCTACTGGAAGGAAGAGATGCCTGGATTCCAGCACTATTTCAATTATTGATTAGAGGTTCCTTGAATTTACAAAACTGAGCTCCAATTTCTCCAAATTTAAAAAACGGAAATATCCTATTTTATCCAGCAAGGTCTTCAATTGGGGAGGAAGAATGTTTGAATTTAAAGCATTTTGTAACGGTAACTATTACTGTTATATTTCCTGCTAACCATAGTCAAAAAGGAAATTCTGCCTATTAAATAAAAACTACAAGAAGCCTTTTTACACATTAATATCAACCTAGAATACCACCTTTGTTTTTAAAAGAGTTGAAAACTATTAAATAAAGTATGATTCTGCACCTACTGATTGGTACATAATTTTTTAAAATGTAGTACATGCTGTTCTTGTTTTCATTAAAGTCAGTAATAGGGAGCAGAGGAGAATATTAAAAAATAACTAGGTAACTGTTGTCTTAAAGTATTTTCCATTGAAAATGTGACTGAATTTTGAATGTGCAGAATTAAATATAAGTGGGTATGTATTCAGCAGGAGTGAAGGGGGAATTAGACAGAAAAAAATCTTTTTATATAATGAGTGTTTTGTCCCTGATTTCTTTCCCAGCATGCTAAAAATGTAGTCGCCAAATGTGATGTAGAAATGCATGGAGTTTGGAATTTCCTCTTCACAGTGTTCTCCCTTTCCCACATCAACACATGTACATCCTTCAAGTTTACACATTTAGTTTCTATTTAATACATAATTCAAACAAGGCATTTTCTCTTGTTTCTTTTTCCCCCTGCCTCAAAGCATCTGAAATTTTAAAAACCCTTCTTAAACATGGACAAAAAAGATATGATACTAGAAAGAAATTAAAGTCTCAAACTAATCTGTGAAGTCTTTGAAGTTTACTGACTTACACTACAGATGTACAATATTTGAAGATTTCCATTCAGTAACATAAAATTAGTAGAGTTACACAAAGCAGTTTTGGACACAGAACCATATGACTTTTCCATATCCAAAGATATGAATGACTCCCAAGACAGTGGGTGGTACCTCTTCAGCTCTGCAGAATTGATCCTAGGATAAACACCTGCTATAAACTTTTAAATATTCACATTTCCAATTTATTGCCTTAGTTTACTTTTAGTATCATGCAATTTCTTGCAGTCATCCAAATAATTGTTTTCTTAAATCCTGAAGACTGAAAGGTAAGTTAAAAACTAATGTATACACATATACATATATGTACAGTTAATATGTACATATACAAATAGTACATATTTACTGTACTATGAGTAGAGAGTTCTAGAAAAAAAATCTGTTTAGTTTTTTGGTTGCAAATACCAGAAACTCCCTTTAAACTACCTGAAGTAAAAGAAAATGTATTGTGTAGAGGTAGTGTACTGTCTTATACAATTTGCACTTGAGGGATGGTACAATTTCTCAGAAAAACATGTGTTTCAACTGGGCAGATAGCCTAAACTAGGTCTCCCAAAGGATCAGACAAAGGAAAATAATAAAGCACATGCTTTGCTTCAGGAGTCTCATCTCCATTTCCTTTCCTAGAAAGTGTTTTTTTTTCTCCCTGCTTTCAAGATCTAATTTCCTCTAAAGTAGTAGTCGGTTCCACACTTCCTAGAAACTAATGCTTTCTAAAATCACTCTGCTTTAGCACCTAATGCTTCTCAACCTCAGTTTTCAAATTCCCAAATTGGAGCTCAAGATGCCTGCTTCCCAGAGGTGAGACAGAACCACAAGATGAGATAAGCAAGTAATACACACACACACAAACAAAAAACTATCTCAGTGCCTTAGTGTGTAATTTGTGCTCAGTAGAGCTTTTCATGTTTTTACAATCATTAAGTCAAACTTAAAGTTAGTAACATAATGTATCACTTCTACCAAGGATATAAAGATGAAAAAGAGAGTCTCTAGGATTAAGGGTTTCATGTCTTTACCTTTCAGAGTTGATATCATCAAGAACAATTATAAAATGTCCCATTAGAGTATTATCAAAGAACAGTGTGAGTTGAATGGACAGTTACTACACTCTATTACTTTCATGACTCATGTGACTTTCAACAAAAATACTCTTCTGAATATATCAATGTAGGCTCCATAAAAGGTAGGTGTTCTAATTTGGTTAATTACTTATGCTTATTTTTTTATTTATGTTCAAGGGTTTCTTCTGTATGAAACCATAAAACTTAAAATTATGTGTGACTTATTTGCTCAATAATTTTCCTAGTGGTTCTGGGCTACCGAATCCCTGCATAATTTCTGTGTGTTTGCCTGACAATTCATCAATATGCCACACAAAGTTATGGAAATTGTTCTGCATTGCATCTGACAGCTTTCAATGAGATGATGGAAAATGGTGATCATTAAGTCAACAGCACTCAAAAGGTAGCTAATTAGATTTTTAAGTCTTTAGGGTCTGTAGGATTTAAAAGTCAGACATGGTGAATTATTAAAAGAAAAGAGATTGACAGTTTAGTCCACAGACTTTACTGATTATAATAAGATATTTATAAAACCAGAATGCTAGCGAAAAAAAGTACTATAAATGTTTTGCTATGAAAAATTCAGAGGCTTTTATATAGGATGCCAAAGATATAATGAAAGCTTTCATAGATCTCCGGCATCAGAATTCCAAAGATTGGGGAATTCTGAAAATATGCTATGAACACTATACTTGGAAATAGATTACTCACTGAACTCCTTAATCAGCCACTCCTTAAAAACATGGCAAAGAGGAAAAAGTTGGTAACAAACTACAACAGGTAATTCACCACCAGGTAATAAATGTCCCCTATGGTGAAAAATATTGCAGTAGGCAAACAAAGAGAAGGCATTTCTTGGAAGAATGGTTATAGTTACAGAATGTCTATAAGTATTGTGTGTCTAGGATCTATCTATATGAAACATTCTTAAAACCTTGAAAGGAAAAAAATAATATTTTCTCAAGTTTATTATCATCTACAATGGTGAAAGGGAGTAAATTGAATGGAAAAAAAAAAAAAAAAGAAAAACCACTTGGTAAAATGATATCTTATTTTACAAAGAGCTTAAGCATATTTGTTTCTTCTAAGAACACTTTATATCCTCAGCTATGTAATTCAGAAATATGAACTGAACTGCACACAAATAAAACCTAGGGGATAGGGGAAACGTAGATTATATTTTCAATTTTGTATATATTGAAAGTTAAAAGTATGCTTAGCAATTTCCTTGAAATTCAGTTCCTAAAACTGGGAAGCAATCAAGATGCCTTGTACAGGTACAAAGGGATAAACAAACTATGGTATACCATGAAGTGAAATATTATTCATTGACATAAAGATAAATGAGGCTGGGTGTGGTGGCTCGTGCCTGTAATCCCAGCACTTTGAGAGGCTGAGGAGGCAGATCACTTAAGGTCAGGAGTTTGAGATCAGCCTGGCCAACATGATGAAACCCCATCTCTACTAAAAAATAATAGGTGAGTGTGGTGGTTTGCACCTGTAATCCCAGCTACTGCGGAGGCTGAGACAGGAGAATCAAACTTGGGAGGTGGAGGTTACGTTGAACCAAGACTGCACCACTGCACTCTAGCATGAGCAAAAAGAGTAAGAGTCTATCTCAAACAACAACAACAAATATATAAAACAAAAACATAAATAAAGGTAAATGACTTGTCAAATCATGAAAAGACATAGGTAAATCTTTAATGAGTATTGTTAAATAAAGGAAACCAGCCTAAAAAGGCTACATAGCATATGATTCAAACTGTATCCTGTATGTTTTATTTTATTTTTTTAAAAAAAGGCAAAACTATTGAGACAGTACAACTATAGAGGAGATGCAAGGATCAATGGTTTCCAGAAGATAAAGGATGGGGTTTGGGAGGGATGAACAGGTGGAGCACAGGGGATTTTTCAGGCAGTGGAACTACTGCGGATGACAATGCAAATGGTGGATGGATACATGACATTTTGCATTTGGCCAAGTCCATAGAACCCGACAACACAAAGAATGTAAACTATAGACTTTAGTTAATAATAGTATATCAATATTAGTTTATCTATTGTAACAAATGTACCACAGTAATGTGAGATGTTAGTAATGGGGAAACTGAGGGGGGTTAGAGAGAAAGTACATGGGAACGCTATACTTTCCGCTGAATTTTTCTGTAAGTTTAAAATTGATTTTTAAAATCTCTATTAACTTTTTTAAAGCACCAAGAAAATACTTGTAGTAAAGAATGTTAGGTTTCTTTAGCTTTTTACAGCAGGAGAAACATAACCCAGAGGAACTCTGGAAGCGTATCAGCAAGAGGCACTTGGGAGAAGCTTATTAGAGGATGCAGCTTTGAGCTTGATAATTCTTAAGAGGGACGAGGGATGCTGTTTATGCCTTGAATGCTGTCAAAGTTGAGAACAATGAATATCTTAATTTTTATCCTAAGAGGTGGGGGACTACTGATATTATTGGTTTAAAGGCCTAAAAATTTTGTCTGAGTTTTAATGCATGTTTATGGCTGAGAAGGGTCTCCTTCTGTCTTCCCAAACACGGCTGTGCAATGGCCTTGTCTGAGTTTTACTAGGTTGGTGCAAAAGTAATTTATAAAAGTATAAATTGGTGCAAAAGTAATTTGCAACAACCACAATTACTTTTGCACCAATTTATACTTTTACTTTACGATCATTTATGTTGAGTTGGGAATACTGTGACTTACATTTTACTAGCAGTGTTTTTCACTTGTTTATTATCATAATATGACAATTAAATAAATCATGCCAAGTCTACCTAAGGTGCTTGTTCATCCGGTTGTCCTCTCATTTTCTAAGCAGTTCACAAATTCAAGACAGATATTTCAAAGAATATCTACTTATTCTACTTTGCAACCAAACTCTAATTACAGTGACATTAAGGATGTTTTCACATGCAAGGAATATAAACTTTGAATCAACTGACTTAAAAATAGCAGAATATTTAATATTATCACTTATAGCAAATTACATAATTATGATACTTCTAGGTTTGGAAATTCTGATGCATATTGACATCATTAAGGATCAAGCCTTTTTCCATCTTTTCTCTGTACAATCCTCAATGTTTTGGCTTTTATGATCAGGCTTGTCCCTTCATAGTCTCACGATAGCTGCAAGTACCTTCAGGCATTACATTCCCACACAACAATGTCCCAAGACTAGAAAGGAGGAAAATGCTGTACTTTCTCCTCATCCCTTTTGCAAACTGAAAATAATTTTCCCAGAAGTTCCCAGCCAATTTCCTCTTACCATGTACATTTTCCTCTATTTATAATGTTGTTCCTTATCTGAAGTATTATTACATATGTTATTGCATAAATTCTACATATCTGGGATTAAGTTCAGGAAACATTTTTTGAATCCAAACCAGGGCTCAGCAAACATTTGCTGTAAAATGCCAGAAAGGAAATATTTTGGGTTCTGGAGGCATCATAGAGTCTCTATTCACATTCTTGTTTTTGTTTTGTTTTAATCATTCCTAGCTTTAGGGCTGTACAAAAACTGGGTGCAGGCTGAAACTGGCTTGCAGGCAGTAGCTTGTCAATCCCTGATTTAGCCAATTACTTTTCAACCACAATGATGATGCTAAACCATTCAATATTTGAAGCTTTTTTTTTTTTTATCATAAGCCCAGTTCAATTCAACAAGTATTTATTGAGCACCAGTTATGTGCCAGGCATGGAAAGTAGGGCTACACATAAGTAGTGAATGCTCCTATTCAGACAAAAAGTGTTGAATTGAGAAAAGATTATATAATCAGAGGGAGTCAACAGATACAGTAAATCCTTAGATAAAGTTTCATTATGAAACATAACATAGCATCCAGAAATCCTGCATTTTAAAAGCCCATATTGAGAAGAACATATTTTGTATTCATCTCTCCTTTTGAATTACCATGCTTCTTGATTATCTTCATGTACAAGATTTTGTGAAAATGTTTGTGCTGTGTTTAATATTCAGGTTGAGTTCCTCCTCTTTATGTTAGGTTCTTGCTCTTTCCGCCTTTCACCATATACGTACCCCATGAGTAAGTTTATATTTCTACATTGAGTGAGTTGGACAAAACTTCTTGTCTGCATCTGCGAACCAATGGATCATGTGAAACTTAGAAATTTGGTTATTAAACTAGAGCAGTTTAAGGTGGTATCTCTTAAAGTATGGGGCATACATGTTATATTTTTGAAAGAACTAAAATTATGAATTCACTTTAGAGCGATTTTCATGATTTGTAAAAGGGAAGAAGTAAAAGCAACTAGTAACAAGTTTGTGAATATTAAATAAGAAAAATTACACCTTGATCAGTTTTGAACAACTCAAACATTTCAGCAGGGAGCTGAAATGGACAATAACTTATTTCTCACTTGTGTTACCTGCAAGCTGTATGTCAGCAATGGCTGTTATGGGTCTGACCAGCCCTCTAATATCGCCTCATTCTGAACTCAGTATGAAGAATGAAGAGCGATCCTGTCTGAGATATATTGTTCTTATGGCAGAGAAGAGAAAAAGGAAAAAAAAAGACTGAGACAAATCAAGCCATCACAATAAAGAGTCTCCACTTTTCTCTTCAGCAACAGTCCAGGAGGATAACAGAAAAGAAAGAACTTCTTGGAACATGGAGCCAAAATTCATGGAGGACAACGAACAAAGGGACTCAGTAAAATATCGTTCGTTGCCTAGTTTGGGGGAAGCAGTTCTTATAGTATTATCTTAGATTTTCAAATTCTGTGGCTGTGTGAGTTTTCTGAGCTTCAAATTCTTTCTTCTTTCTGTCGATAAAAACAGGAGCCCAAGGACTTACTTGGTATATTACTTGGACTTACTTGACAAAAACACAGTCACAGTGTTTTTATCATAGGCTCTTGTTACTTCTGTAATTTTATGTTACTACTGTAAATTTATGTTACTTCTTGTAACATAGCTTTTTCTTAATATATTTATGTTTATATTTGAACATAGCTCTTTCTTAATTTTAGGTAATTTTGTCTATGAGGTTTTGTGGATTTGTGCCATTTCTCCACTCTCCCCCAAGCCATTTTGTTCATCTAAAAGACCACCCTAATCTATGAAGAAATCTGCAGCATAACATGGCCATGTTTAATATTTACCTTGAGACAGTAGTTTAAAAGACTTTCTAATTTTTTATTCACTGAAATTGAGAAATCATTTCATTTTTTAATTGTGCAAGTTCCAGAATTGCTAGGATCTCTATTTCCTTACATTCCTACTTTCAAATACATCAATTCTTTTCTGACCTCAGCCTTCTTAGAGTGCCTTCTCAAATGCAACTAATAACAATCAACTCAATTGCCAGTATTGTAGTGTTTTGAACCTTTTTAGTACAAAGCCACAACATTTTATATTACAAAACATTTTGCCACTCTATAAAAACAGTTTGCCAGTTTCTAAAAAAAAAAAAAAAAAAAAAAAGTCTGTCTTCCTCCCGGTGCCCAGCAAAATCTTTCTCACATATATTAGATATCCTTGTTAGAGTAGATCACAAGGTTTGAAAGCTATTTTCTAAAGTGGACATTTTTGTTACTGCAATAACCCCCATAGCTCACTGAATTGCCTCAAAAATTTCTCTTATACTACTTGTAAGCTGTGTTCTGGCTGTGGCTGCTGAGACTCTGTTGGATTCTACTTGGCTCTGTTGCATGTCTTCCCACTCTAAGACACAGTGTGAAGTTGCTGTCTAGGACATGCTGTTTTTATGGCAGGGGCAACAGCAAGAGGCCAAGGTATATCAAGTGATCTCTTCAATATTCTGTTTTGATATGACATATGTCACATTTGTTTATACCACATTAACCAAAAGGCAGGATAATATCCCCCACCAGAAAGAGGGACTGTAGGTCACAGGACAATGGGTGGAGAGGCAAAGTCCCCTCACAATGAAGGGAGTGACTATGTGCCCAGTAATGTAGTTTAAGACAAATGTCAGACAGAAATAGTCTCCTAGAGAGTACAGTTCATGAATGAGCTACTCTGGGATCATAATAAGCCTTCAAGTAGGATATAAGGAATCAAAGTCTTTACACTTTTCAATTAACTTTGGAATCCTTAGGGATAATGTATTCAAACAATCAACAGAGTCTGGGATAGATTAGATATCTCATTTTATTCTTCCATTCCCATAACCAACTCCTGCACCCACTCTCTACATCATCTTTATTGTTAAGAAAATATAGGCGCATTCATGGTTAGAACAGAAAGTTTGGAACCTGTGATGGGAAGGTCTTTTTTAAACAACATGTGCAAGAGATGGGCAGAAAACGTGGCATTTAAACCAATCTATGTTTTGGCTCCATGGAGTGTACCATTCCTAAAACACATTCTTTAGTTCCTCACTTGTAAAACAAATATCTGCTAATTTAAATAGGAATGAGATTGGTGGGTTATAAAAAAATAAGTAGGAGATTCAACATTTTAAATACTTTAATTTGTAAAAATTTTACCTTTGATATACTTGTTCCTATAAATTTGAATGCTTTTAATTCATATGAATTCTCAGGCTAAAAAATTTAAAGAAACTGAAGCATAATATTATTTATCACATAGATTATATATTTCACAATATTTCCATAATAATTATATTTAGTCCCATTCTCTATGTATAGTTATGCCATTTATTTAATTTTGGAAGCTTAAAAAATATTTGCCATCATTTGGAGGGAACTTGCTTCAGTTTGGCTGTGTTAGAATAAAGGCAGTTTCTTCTTTTGCAGCAGAGCAAACTACTTTCCACTTGTCTTTGCAAAGCACACTTATATAGAGCGACGTTTATAAAGATTTCAGAAGATGATTTGATGCTAAATGTCACAGTAAAGGAAATGCCACCAAAACTACAATTTTATACTTCAAGAAGCTAATCGGCCTTTAATAAAACACATTTCCCATTGAGATAAGTAGAGCTAAGTATTCTCATTCTACAGATGAGGGAAAGCAGGATGAGAAAGAGTATAACATGATTTTCCCAATGTCAAAGGAGTCAGAAGTAGATCTTGGAACGGAGCCCTAATAGGTTACAGTGAAAACAGAATTATAGAAATTACAAACCACTCACTCACATCATAGCATTTCTACTGCAGGAAAAATAGCCTCCGTCTCAGGAGTCTATTTCAAATGGAGAATACAAAAATAAATAGCTAAGCATCAGAATTAATAAAGAATAGTCACAATATCCATATCATTTGAATGCACATACAAAGCATAAAAAGTAGAAAATGTGTATTATCACAGACCTTACAAGACTACCCTAAGCTCTTCTGTTTTCAACAAAGGTGGCCACAATCATTTGTTGATTCATCTAGAAATCATTCTGAGTCCAGAGAACATATATGCTATATTTACATATAAGGTTAATAATCCATATTGTTTATCTACCACTTGATGTAACCATAATATTGGTAATAAAGATAAAAGCAAAACATAGTTACCAGTGAGCTCATTATGGAAGCTTGCAAAAATGATAAATGGTTCTTTTCTATTAAAAGTTAAATTCTGTTAACACAAATTTGGTTGTTTTTAAAATTTTATGTACAATTCTGGACACACATAATAAGCAGTAAATATTATCACCAACTGGGTAATAAAGGATATTGTGTTTATATTTTTCTGAGACAACTGAATACCTTTTCTAGAAAAATTTATGAAATGTCTATTTCCATATCTATTACATGTGCCTGAGGAACCAATAATCATAGTGCCTTGCACTCTGGAGAGACCATAAATTAAATATACAAATCATCTTTGTTTTACCTCAACCTTGAGAGGGCAGGCCCCCTCAATTTCTAAAGAAATGCCAAAAATGTGCTTTTGTGGCTATTTTAATGCTTCATGGTTCAAGAAACTACTTTAGCAGATCTCAGGAATATCTCAAAACATAACCTTATTCTTGCCTCTTAGTTGTAAATGAATATGACTAATTTCCTGTCAAAATCACTTAAGATCTTTGTGAATAAAACCTTTTGATCTCTGTGAAATTTAAATTAGACATTTTATATCTAATATCAGTATAAAATTCACTGGGTATGTGTGTGTATGTGTGAAGAACTATAATATACTAAGAATTATTTATAGCTAACATGCTAAAACCTACATATTTATGAAATACTGTTACTCAAAGCTATCACCTTGGAATTCTTTAACTGCATTCCAATGTTGTTACCTCTCAAAACACCAGAGCTATCAGCATAAATACTTACCAGTCTGGGGCTTCCGTTA
Organism: Plecturocebus donacophilus; assembly: GCA_004027715.1. Classification (NCBI taxonomy): domain Eukaryota; kingdom Metazoa; phylum Chordata; class Mammalia; order Primates; family Pitheciidae; genus Plecturocebus; species Plecturocebus donacophilus. The sequence continues at coordinate 25,401 of PVKP010022640.1, read as the reverse complement.
CCAGTCATACATTATGTTTAAGAAAAAATATGACACAGAAAGATTACACATTTTTTACCAAACTAACTTCTAATTAATGTTAGGTACTTCCAAAAATTAAGGTCATTCTGCAAGGTTCACTCTGTATTACTATCCAAAATCAATGTGCCTTTTTCTAGACCTGTCCTCAGCCAGAGGGGAGCCCACTGCCCTACAGGGTGAGCCCCAGGCCAGGCAGCACTCAGCCCAAGCTGACTTAAAAGACCTTGGGTCTTAAGGGAACACTGGCTAGTAATCTGGCAGTACTCTTTGTGGCTTAGGGTGGTGGTGGGTACTGGGTGAGGCTCCTCTGCCTTTGGAAAGATGAGGGAAAGGTGGGAAGGACTGTGTTGGGGTTTGAATGTCATCTCAACTGCAATACAACAGAACACCAAATAGACTTGTAAGGTTTTTAAGTGTAGTCCCTGACTTCCAGATGGCACCTCTGGACTTGTTCAGGGCTGAGGAATCTTGCTACCCTGAAAGGAAGGACAAAGATGTGGCTGGCTTTGCCAATGGCAGATTGTAGAGTCCTAAATACTTGAGTGAACATAGGCAGTAGCTAGGGAGTGGTTACGGAAAACCTTGGGCAAGACCCAGTGCTGTGCTGGCTTCAGATCTGACCCAGTACAGTCATTGTGATGGTGCTTATATAATCTGGGTCATATTATTTTTACTAAAAGTAAGGTATGACTATAAAGAAAGTTCCAAACTGGTGAGTACTTGTACTGATAGCTGTGGTGTTTTGAGTGGTAACATCATTGGAATACACTTAAAGTGTTCCATGGTAATAACTTTGAGTAACGACATTTCATAAATATGTAGGTTCAAGCATGCTAGCTATAAATAATTCTTACTCTGCAAGCACCACAGGGTGACTGGGTGATTCTATCATCACTTCACCCCCAGCTTTAGGTAGCTGAGGATAGAGAGAGACAGAGAGAAACAGAGACAGAGACAGAGACAGACAGAGACAGACAGAGAGAGAGAGAGAGGGGAGAGAGACATTAACGGATTCTGTTTGTTTGGGAGAAAGTACCAGAAGAGAACAAGAGTCTCTATATGGTAATCCAGAAAATCCTCTCAGATTTTGTCTAAGACCATCAAAGTGATATCTGTATAAGTCTGTAAGAAACACAGTGTTTTTGGGCTTGAAGTGTCCCCTAAAGCAAGTATACCTTAGATCACAACACCCAAGTCTTTTCAGATATCTGGAAAGTCTTCCTAAGAAGGATGGCTACAAATAAGCCTGCACAGTGAAGACTACATTAAATGCCTAACTCTTCAAAGCCCAGACAGTTAAAAACATCTACTAACATGAACAACATTCAGGAAAACTTAACCTCATCAAATTAACTAAATAAGGCACCAAGGATCAATACAAGAGGAACAGAAATCTGTGACTTTTCACAGAGAGAATTTAAAATATCTGTGTTGAGAAAACCGAAAAAAAACAAAGATAAAACATACATATAATTCAAAATTCTATCAGATGAATTTAACAGAGATTGAAATAATTAAAAAGAATCAAGCAGAAATTCTGGAGATAAAAAAACACAATTGGCAAACTGAAGAATTCATCAAAGACCTTTAATAGCAGAATTGATCAAGCATAAGAAATAATTGGTAAGCCTGAACACAGGCTATTTGAAAATACACAGTCAGTGGAGACAAAAGAAAAAAATGTAATTAAGAACGCCTATAGGGCTGGGCATGGTGGCTCATGCATGTAATCCCAGCACTTTGGGAAGTCGAGACAGGTGGATTACTTGAAACTGGAAGTTCCAGACCAGCCTGACCAATGTGGTGAGACTCTCTCTAATAAAAATACAAAAAGTAGCCAGGCATGGTGGTGTACTCCTATAATCCCAGCTACTCAGGAGGCTGAAGCACAAGAATCATTTGAACCTGGGAGGTGGAGGTTGTAGTAAGCCAAGATCATGCCACTGCACTCCAGCCTGGATGACAGAATGAGACTGTCTCAAAAAAGTAAATAAATAAAAATTTAAAAAATGCCTACAGGAGCTTTAAAAAAAAAAAAAAGGCTCAAAAGAGCAAATCTAAGAGTTATTTCCCGTAAAGAGGAGACAGAGAAAATACAGGATGAGAAAGTTTATTCAAAGGGATAACAATAGAGAACTTCCTAAATTTCAAGAAATATATCAGTATCGAATTACAAAAATTTTATGTAACACCAAGCAGATTTAACTCAAAGAAAACTACCTGAAGCCATTTAATAATCAAACTCCCAAAGATCAACGATTAGAAAAAAAAAAAAGGATTGTAAAAGCAGCAAAAGAAAGAAACAAAAAAACCTACAATGGAGATCCAGTATGTTTGGCAACAGACTTTGCAGTGAAAACCTTACAGGCCAGGAGAGGGTGGTATGATGTATATGAAGCACTGAAGAAAAAAAAAAAAGACTTATACCTTATAATAGTATACCTGGCAAAAATATCTTTCAAACATGAAGAAATAATAAAGACATTCCCAGACAAACAAAAGCTGAGGGATTTCATTAATACCAGATAGGATACTTCCAAACATTCTACAAGGCCTGTCCTATAAGAAATGTTAAAGGGAGTACTTTGATCAGAAAGAAAAGGACATTAATGAGCAATAAATAATCACCTGAAGGTATAAAAATTGCTGGTAATAGTATATACACAGAAAAAAACACAATATTTCAACACTTTAACTGTGGTGTGTAACTACTCTTACCCTAAGTACAAAGAATAATTTTTGAGCATGTGGAAACTAATAACTATAACAACTTTTGAAGATATAGTATAGTAAGATATAAATAGAAACAATAAATAGTCTAAAAGCAGGAAGATGAAATTAAGGCATGGAGTTTTTACTAGAGTCTTTTTGCTTGTTTGTTTGTTAAAGCAAATAGTGTTATGTAATTATCTGGTTAAATTAATGGGTTATAAAATAGTATTAACAAGCTTTATAGTAACTTCAAACCAAAAAAACAGACAATGGATTCACAGAAAATAAAAAGCAAGAAGCTAAATTTCACCAGAGAAACTCATCTTTCTTAGGAAGAAAAAAACAAGGAAGAAAAGACCACAAAACAAGCAGAACTACATGACAAAATAGGAGTAAGTCCCTATTTATCAATAAAGCATTGTATGTAAATGAGGTTAACTCTCCAATTAAGACAGAGATGGGCTGCATGGATTAAAAAAACAAGAAACATTGATCTGTTGCCTACAAGAAACACACTTCGTCTATAAAGATACATTAAAGATTAAAAATAAGAGACACAAAAAGATATTCCATGCCAGCTGAAACCAAAAAAAGAGCAGAAGTTGCTACACTTATAGCAGATAAATAGATTTCAAGACAAGAGCTATAAAAGAAACAAAGAAGGTCACTATATAATCATAAAGGGGTCAATTCAGCAAGTAGATACAACAATTTTAAATATATATGCACCCAACACTGTAGCATTCAGATATATAAAGCAAATATCATTAGAGCTAAAGAGAGAGATTGGCCCAAAACAATAGTAGCTGAGGACTTCAGCATTCCACTTTCAGCGTTGGACAGATCTTCCAGACAGAAAATCAACAAATATGCATTGGACTTAATCTTCAATATAGAGTAAATGGGTATAAGATATTTTACAGAGCATTTTATCCAAGAGCTGCAGAATACACATTATTTTCCTCAACACATAGACTATTCTCAAGGACAGACCATATATTAGGTAATAAAATATGTCTTAAGACATTAAAAAAAAAATCAAACATCTTCTCTGACCACTGTGGAATAAAACTTGAAATTAGTAATAGGAGGAACTTTGGAAACTACATAAATACATGGAAATTAGACAATATGCTTCTGAGTGACCAGTGGGTCAATGAAGAAATTAAGAAAGAAACTGAAACATTCCTGAAACAAATGATAATGGAAACACAACATACAAAAGTCTATGGAATACAACAAAAGCAGCACTCAGAGGGAAGTTTATAGCATAAGATCCTACATCAAAAAAGAGAAAAACTTTCAACATCAACAATATATCTTAAAGAACTGAAAATCAAGAGCAAACCGAACCCCGAATTAGAGGAAGAAAAGAAACAATAAAGATCACAGTAGAAATAAATGACATTGAAATAAAGAAAATAATACAAAAGATTAATGAAACAAAAAGTTGTTTTTTAAAAAACATAAACAGAATTGACAAAACTTTAGCCAGACTACAAAAAAAGAAAGAAGACCGAAATAACCAAAATCAGATATTAAAAAGGAGACATTACAACTGATATTGTAGAAATTTAAAGGATTATATGCCAATAAACTGGAAAATCTAGAAGAAACAGACAAATTTCTAGACACACACAGACTACAAAGATTGAACTATGAAGAAATCCAAAACCTGAACTGACCAGTAACAGGTAACAAGATTGAAGCTTAATAAATAATCTCCCAGTAAAAAATGCCTGGGGCCCAATTGCTTTACTGCTGAAGTCTACCAACTATTTAAAGAACGAATACTAATCCTACCCAAACTATTCCAAAAGTAGAAGAGAAGGGAATATTTCCAAAATGATTCCATGAGGCCAGTATTACTCAGATACCAAAACCAGACAAACACACATCAAAAAAAGAAAAGTACAAGGCAATATCTGATTAATACTGAAGCAATAAAACTCAACAAAATACTAGGAAGCCAAATTCAACAATACACTAAAAGAACATTTATCATGACCAAGTGGGATTTATCATGGGGATTCAAGGGTGATTCAATGTATGCAAATCAATGTAACACAGCAAATCAACAGAATGAAGGATAAAAACCATATGATCATTTCAACAGATGATGAAAAGCAGTTGATAAAATTCATCATCCCTTCATAATGAAAACCCTCAAAAAACTGAGTATAGAAGGAACATATCTCAACATAAAAGCCAAATATGACACACTCATAGTAGTGCCATACTAAATGGAGAAAAGCTTAAAGTCTTTTCTCTAAAATCTGTAACATGACAAGGTTGCCCACCGTCACCACTGTTATTCAATGTAGTAATGGAAGTCCTAGTTAGAGAAATCAGAAAAGAGAAAGATAAGATATTTCTTACAGAGGATTTGTCCAGTGCTGACAGTGGTATGTTGAAGTCTTCAGTCATTATTGTTTTGGGGCCTATCTCTTTTTGTTCCAGTGATATTTTCTTTATATATCTGGGTACTCCCATATTGGGTGCATCTATATTGGGTGCATATATAAAGGGCATCCAAAATGGAAAGAAAGAAGTCAAATTATCCTTGTTTGTGGATGGTACAGTCTTATATTTGGAAAAATCTAAAGACTTCACAAGAAAACTGTTAGAACTAATAAACAAATTCATTCATATTGCAGAATATAATACCAGATATGAAAATCAGTAGACTTTCTATATGCCAATAGTGAACAATAAGAAAGAGAAATTTAAAATTTAATCCCATTTACAATGGCTGCAAAAAAAATTAAATACCTAGAAATTAATCAAAGAAGTAAAAGATCTCTACAATAATAACTATAAAACACTGATGAAAAAAACTAAAGAGGACAGAAACAAATGGACAAATATTTCTTGTTCATGGATTGGAAGAATCAATATTGTTAAAATGTTGATACTACCCAAAGCAATCTACAGACTCAATGAAATCCCTATCAAAATACTACTGACATTCTTCACAGAAATAGAAAAAAAGTCTAAAATTTTTATGGAACATAAAAGACCCAGAATAGCCAAAACTATCCTAAGCAAAAAGAACAAAACTGGAAAAATCACATTATCTGACTTCAAATTATACTAGAGCTATAGCAACGAAAACAGCATGGTAGTGGTATAAAGACAGACACGTAAACCAATGGAACAGAATAGACAACCCAGAAGCAAATGCACACCCCTACAGTAAGTTAAGATGGTGCAAAGAACATAGGTTTGACTAAGACAGTCTCTTCAATGAATGGTGCTGAGAAAATTGGATACATGCATGCAGGAAAAAAAAAAGGACACTTCCCCTGTCTCTCACTATTTAAAAATCAAATTAAAATGGATTAAAGACTTAAACATAAGACTTCAGACTATGAAAATACTACAAGAAAACCCTGGGAAATATCTTCAGGATACTGGTCTAAGCAAGAATTTCTTAATATCCCACAAGCACAGGCAATGAAAGCAAAAATGGACAAACGGAACCACATCAAGTTAAAAAGCTTCTGTACAGCAAAGGAAACAACAAAGAGACAACCCATAGAATGGGAAAAAATATTTGCAAAGTAGTCATCTGACAAGGGATTAATAACTGGGATATATAAGGGGCTCAAACAACTCTATTAAAAAAATCTAATAATCTGATTTTTAAAATGAACAAAAGATTTGAATAGACATTTCTCAAAAGAAGACACACAAACGGCAAACAGGTATATGAAAAGGTGTTCAAAATCATTGATCATTAGATAAATACAGATGAACACTACAATGAAATATTATGTCATCTCAGTTAAAATGGCTTATATCCCAAAGACAGGCAATAACAAACTGGTGAGCATATGGAGAAAAGGCAACCCTTGTACACAGTTGGTGGGAATGTAGACTCGTACAACTTCTTTTTTTTTTTTTTTATTGCATTTTAGGTTTTGGGTACATGTGAAGAACATACAATATTGTTGCATAGGTACACACGTGGCAGTGTAATTTGTTGCCTTCCTCCCCTTCACCTATATCTGGCATTTCTCCCCATGTTATCTCTCCCCAACTCCCCACCCCCCACTGTCCCTCCCC
>PVKP010022640.1:0-18500 GCA_004027715.1 Plecturocebus donacophilus | reverse complement strand
TCACTACTAGATATAGACCCAAAATAAAGGAAATCAGTATATGGAAGAGATATTTGCACTCCAGTGTTTGTTGAAGCACTGTTTACAATAGCTGAGATTTGAAAGCAACCTAAGTGTCTATCAATAGATGAATGGATTAAGAAATTTTGGTACATACACACAATAGAGTACTACTCCTCCATAAAAAAAGAATAAGATGCAGTCATTTGCAACAACATGGATAGAATTGAAGATTATTAAGTCTATTAAGCCAGGCACAGAAAGACAACCATGGCATGCTCTCACTTATGTATGTGTTCTAAGAATCAAAACAACTGAACTCATGGAGATGAGTAAGAAGGATGATTACCAGAGGCTGGGAATGATGGTGAAAAGGTGTTGAGGAGGTGGTGATGGTTAATGGCAACAAAATAAATAGTTGGAAGAATGAATAAGACCTACCATTTGATAACACAAGAAGGTTACTATAGTCAAAAATAAACTTAATTGTATATTTTAAAACAGAGTGTAATTGGATTGTTTCTAACTAAAAGGATAAGTACTTGAGGGAATGAATACCCAATATTCCATGAAGTGCTTATTTTATATTGTATGCCTATATAAAAACATCTCATATACCCCATAAATATACACATATTATGTATTCATAATAATTAACAAATAAATTATAAAACTGAAATCAGGGTGCTTCAAGGATTAATAGGAATTCCATAATCAAAATCTAAAACATATTTTGAGAAGATAGCAATATCATTAATGCAAAACTATAGGAGAGTAGAAACAAAGTTCCAAATAGTCTTTGGTACCCCCATCACTGTTCAAATTCTGCACCTGTGCTTCAGCTCAGCTAAAGATGGGAAGTTGACCCACTTTTTCTGACTCAGGAGTTGACTTACTTCTGCTAGACCACCTCCCCAGTGCTCTGGAGAAATTCAGTCATTACCTCTCCTACTATAGTCCTCATGAAATAATGATAATTATAACAGCAAGTCATATTAATAATTATTATAATCACACTAATAATGCGCCAAGAACCTTTCAAATAAAATATTTTCTTTAATCATCACAGTATTGCAATTTAATTCTTACAACAGTACTATAAGGTAAGTATTGTGTTAAATGCATTTTACTCACAATACCTTTAAAGATGAGACGTGATTCGCTCTAATATTATTATTGATTTAGTGTGGGTAATGCCTACAGTATTCATAGATGTTGAGTTTTTAGAGTTCATTGTCAAGGAAATATCATTCTTTTATATCTCATCTCTACCTAGAAGCCACTCAGTCCTGGAAATCCTTTTGATTATAGCCATTCTTTGGTTTAGGAAATACTCAACCACTTTCCTTATATTAGGATTCTTCATTTTATTTTCTAAAATATTGACATTTTATAATACTAAAAAATTAATAGTATATATTATGTTCCTGAGAACATTTGATCATGGAATCTGCCTCTTTAGAAAATATTTTGATCTTATTATTTAAGAGAAAACTCTTATTATCTCATATAAAGCTCTAATAAAATTGAGTTATATAGATAGTAGTTTTTGCATCTGACAGACAAATTCAAACAACATTCAGAAAAAATGTACATATTTATAGACCTCTCTAAAATAGGTAAAAAAGGGTAACTATATTAAATTAACTTACAGCAAAATTGTCTATAAATTCTGGATACCCTGTTGACAGACTAGGCCAAATTTGTAATATCCTCAAAAATCTCTTTGATCTCTTGCCCTCAAAATGCTTTAGAAAAATCTTAAATCTACACTGATTCTATTTTCTTCTGTTATTATTTCCTCTTCTGTTGTATGATCAAATTAATTTTTCCCTCAAGTATATCCCTGCCTGTATCAATTAGGGTGCTTTCAGCTACAAGTAAGTCAATGTGTGTTCAAACAAAAGTCACATGAATAATGAAGACTTTATCTTCCTACAAAAGAAAGGTAGAGGTAAGGTGACTCCAGGATAGTTATTTGGCAGCTTAACAAAGTGAGGCCTTCAGCTGGTTATTCTGCAAATTTTTTGTTTGTTTTCCTTTTGGTATTAACATTGTTGAAACAATTTTAAATATCCTATTCTTACACCAAAACAAAGATAAAGGAAAATAAGTTTACAGAGAATCATACATTAATTTTTCTTTACCACATATGTAATAAAAATTATTAATACAAAAATGTTATCATATTGTTATATTGTTTCTATAAGCTGCCATTTTCTTTTGATAATAGATTGTCCTCACTTCAGCCATTTTAAGAATATATTCCTAAAAGATTATTTTTACTAATTGAATGGTAATTTTGTGGATGTCAAAATAATTAACCACTTACATATTTTCCTGTATGTTCTTTATTTTTTCTTTGTTTTCTTAAGATACAAAACCTGTAATGTACTGAAGATATCAACAATGTTTATGTGATATGTCTTGTGACTATTTTCTCAGTTTATCATAGGATTTTCAATTTTGTTCTTTCCATTTTTTTCCACATTGAAAGGATTGTAATTTTCATGTAGTCAAATCCATCAAGGTTTCCTTTTAGAACTCATCTTTGTTACTCCTAAAATGCACTGTTTATAGTGCTGCAATAAACATATGTGTGTATGTGCCTTTATAGTAGAATGATTTATAATCCTTTGGGTATATACCCAGTAATGGGATTGCTGGGTCAAATTGTATTTCTGGTTCTAAATCCTTGAGGAATTTCCACACTGTCTTCCACAACGGTTGAACTAATTTACACTCCCACCAACAGTCTAAAAGCATTCCTATTTATCCACATCCTCGCTGACATCTGTTGTTTCTGACTTTTTAATGATCACCATATTAACTGGCATGAGACAATAGCTACAAGTAAATCAATGTGTGTTCAAATATGTCACATGAATCATGAGGAATTTATCTTCCTACATGAGAAAGCTAGAGGCAAGATGACTTGGAACCAACCCAAATGCCTGTCAATGATAGCCTGGATAAGGAAAACGTGGGCACATACACACCATACTATGCCGCCATAAAAAATGAGTTCATGTCCTTGGAAAGGACATGAATGAAGCTGGAAAACATCATCCTCAGCAAACTAACACTGCATATTCTCACTCATAAGTGGGAGTTGAACAATGAGAACACATGGACACAGGGAGGGGAACACCACATACTGGGGACTGTTGGGGAGTGGGGGACAAGGGGAGGGATAGCATTAGGACAAATACTTAATACATGCAGGGCTTAAAACCTAGATGGCAGATTGATAGGTGTGACAAAACACCGTGGCACATGTATACCCTATGTAACAAACTTGCATGTTCAGCACATGTATCCCAGAAGTTAAAGCAAAATTTAAAAAAAAAAAAAAGGTAAAAATATACGGCTTGGCCCAGCGTGGTGGCCAGGCTGAGGCAGGTGGATCACTTGAGGTCAGGAGTTCAAGATCAGCCTGGCCAACATGGTGAATCCCTGTCTCTACTAAAAATTAGCTGGGTGTAGAGGTCGGTGCCTGTAGTCCCAGCTACTCAGGAGGCTGAGGCTGAAGAATTGCTTAAACCCAGGAAGCAGGGGTAGACGTGAGCCAGGATCGCACCACTGCACTCCAGCCTAGGCTACGAAGCAAGACTCCCTCTCAAAGAAACAAACAAGCAAAAAAAATGCCTGGAGATTTGCTCAGTTCAAATCCTAGTCTGTCATGTATTAGGTATGCTAAGTAGGACAATTTAATTAATTCTTTGTGACGATACATTTAAATTACTTAGAACTCAAATACTTGGCTAGTCTAGTACTTTTAATATATATATTAACTTTGTCAAATTTCAAACCATTTGCATTTTCAAGTGGTTAGCCAGTTGTCTCAAAGCCACTTAAGTCACAATAATAATAATAATAATTCTTTTTTTTTTTGAGACAGAGTCTCGCTCCATTGCTAGGCGCCAGGCTGGAGTGCAGTGGCACGATCTCGGGTCACTGCAAACTCCACCTCCCGGGTTCAAGCAATTCTCCCGCCTCAGCCTCCCTAGTAGCTGGGACTAAAGCACACGCCACCACGCCCAGCTAATTTTTATATTTTTAGTAGTGACAGGGTTTCACCATGTTAGCCAGGATGGTCTCAAACTCTTGACCTCATGATCCGCCCACCTCGGCCTCCCAAAGTGCTGGGATTACAGGCATGAGCCACGGCACCCGGCCAATTATTATTATTATTATTATTTTGGTGATTTAAAATGTGACATTTATCATAACTACGTTTCTTACCTGATTTGTGTGTTTCTGGGCTATTTTGTCACATTTCCTTGTATTTCCTATAATTTTGCTTTTATTTATACTGTGCTTCTTGGTCCAAAAAATTATCAGGTGGACCTTAATATTTTAAAAAATTTATTTTCTTCTTTTTTCCATTGAAACAATTTGCCGTGGCAATCAAAATTTTCTAGTATTAATAAAATGCATATCTTCTTATTGTTGGCACTTTCCTAGTATGTCTTCATTTTCAATCTAGTTTTTTACGTTCCACATGTCTGAAATATTTTATTTTAGCTACATTTATTATACACAGCCTATAACTTGGGCTTTGGTTTTTGCCCCAATCTGTTTATTTTAACTTTTATTTTTTGGAGGCAGAGTTTCTTCTAGTTTATCTTCTAGGCTGGAGATCAGTGGCACAATCTCAGCTCACTGTAACCTCCACCTCCCGGGTTCAATCGATTCTCCTGCCTCAGCCTCCCGAGTAGCTGGGATTATAGGTACAGACCATGTTGAACAGGCTGGTCTCAAATTCCTGACCTCAGATGATTCACTCACCTGGCCTCTGAAAGTGCAGGGATTACAGGGGTGAGCCACTGTGCCTGGCCCAATCTGTTTATTTTAATAAATATATGCATATATACCATTTGCAAACACTGAAATGTTTCCCTCAGGCTCCATTTTTGCATCCTGTTTTCTAATTCTTTTTTCAATAAATGTAGCTTTTCTTTTGTGTGTGTATTTTCCGTGTATAGATGTGCAATATGATAGTTTGTTTGGTTTCAGTTCTACTAAATATATCACACTAGCTTTATATAATGTGTTAAAAATCCGATTTCTTTATTCACCAACTTTGGTAATGTCTGTCGATGTGTCTTCCCTATGAATGATGGGATATGAGCACATTCTCTGGGACTTTTATCCCACTCCTAGCAGTGAACAGCCAGCAGAGCAGAAGGTTGGCCACACTTCCAGCTCTAGCATAGAGATGACCCTTCATCTGAGCTTATCTGTGTAGTGCACAAATAAAAGTACCAAGAAGGCTGCCAAAGCTCAGTTTTCTAGCTCAGGACATCATGTGCTTCATTGTGACTTGGCTTCTACCTAAAGGCTCAGTTTTATGTCTAGACAGTATGTAGGTATAAGACACCAGCTGATTTGAATCTACTTATTCATTTGCTGTGCAGTTATACTAGATGTTTGCTTTAGGGCTATGAGAATGAAAAGGGCAGAAGAGTTAACAAAAAATTGCATTTGAGAGCAAATAAGATTTGCTTCATTGTCATCATGTTTTATATCTCTGTCAAAGGAAATGGCTTACTTCAACAAGTGAACACCTAAGTCTGCTCTGCTCTCTAGTTGGTAGGGTATTTTAAATGAGAAACAAAAGGTTACATTCATGAGGAAAAAAACTGGGGACAAAAGGCCACACTTTACTGGGTGAGACAGCCAGGATAAAGGGCAAGGTCTCATCAGAACAAACGTATATTAAAAGTTACCTTTCTAACCATGAGCATGGAGTGTTTTCCCATTTGTTTGTGTCCTCTGTTATTTCCTTGAGCAGTGGTTTGTAGTTCTCCTTGAAGAGGTCCTTTACATCCCTTGTTAGTTGTATTCCTAGGTATTTTATTCTCTTTGTAGCAATTGTGAATGAGAATTTGCTCATGATTTGGCTATTTGTCTGTTATTGGTATATAGGAATGCTTGTGATTTTTGCACATTGATTTTATATCCTAAGACTTTGCTGAAATTACTTATCATCTTAAGGGGATTTGGGGCTGAGATGATGGGGTCTTCTAAATATACAATCATATCATCTGCAAACAGAAACAATTTGACTTCCTCTTTTCCTAATTGAATACCCTTTTCTTTCTTGATTGCTCCAGCCAGAACTTCCAATACTAGGTTGAATAGGAGTGGTAAGGGAGGGCAACATTGTCTTGTACTAGTTTTCAAAGGGAATGCTTCCAGCTTTTGCCCATTCAATATGATATAGGCTGTGGGTTTGTCATAGATAGCTTTTATTATTTTGAGATACATTCCATCGATACCTAGTTTGTTGAGCATTTTTAGCATAAAGAGCTGTTGAATTTTCTCAAAGGCCTTCTCTGCATCTATTGAGATAATCATGTGGTTTTTGTCTTTGGTTCTGTTTATGTGATGGATTATGTTTATAGACTTGCATATGTTGAACCAGCCTTGCCTCCCTGGGATGAAGCCTACTTGATCGTGATGGATAAGATTTTGATGTGCTGTTGGATTCGGTTTGCCAGTATTTTACTGAAGATTTTTACATCAACGTTCATCGTGAATATTGTCCTGAAATTTTCTTTTTCAGTTGTGTCTCTGCCAGGTTTTGGTATCAAGATGATGTTGGTCTCATAAAATGATTTGGGAAGCATTCCCTCTTTTTGTATTGTTTGAAATAGTTGCAGAAGGAATAGTACCAGCTCCTTTTTGTATGTCTGGTAGAATTTGGCTGTGAGCCCATCTGGTCCTGGTCTTTTTTGGGTTGGTAGGCTATTAATTGCTGCCTCAGATTCAGACCTTGTTATTGGTCCATTCAGGGATTCAACTTCTTGATTTAGATTTGGGAGAGCGTAAGTGTCCAGGAATTTATCCATTTCTTCTATATGTACTGGTTTCCGTGCATAGAGGTGTTTGTAATAATCTCTGATGCCCAAAGTAATTTATAAATTCAATGCTATCCCTATCAAGCTACATTGTGCTTCACAGAACTGGTAAAAACAACCTTAAACTTCATATAGAACCAAAAAAGAGCCTGCATAGTCAAGATAGTCCTAAGCAAAAAGAACAAAACTGGAAGCATCATGCTACCTGAGACTTCAAAGTATACTACAAGGCTACAGTAATCAAGAGAGCATGGTACTAGCACCAAAACAAAGATATAAACCAATGGAACAGAACAGAGGCTCTGGAAGTAATGTCACACATCTACAACCATCTGATCTTTGACAAACCTGACAAAAACAAGCAATGGGCAAAAGATTCCCTGTTTAATAAATGGTGTTGGGAAAACTGGCTAGCCATGTGCAGAAAACAGAAACTGGACCCCTTCCTTATACTTTATACAAATATTAACTCCAGATTGATTAAAGATTTAAACATAAGACCTAACACCATAAAAAACCTACAAGAAAATTTAGGCAATACCATTCAGGACATAGGCATAGGCAAGGACTTCATGACTAAAACACCAAAAGCAATGGCAACAAAAGCCAAAATAGACAAATGGGATCTAACTAAACTTAAGAGCTTCTGTACAGCAAAGGAAACAATCATTAGAGTGAACCAGCAGCCAACAGAATGGAAAAAATTTTTGCAATCTACCCATCTGACAAAGGGCTAATATCCAGAATTGACAAAGAACTTAAAGAAATTTACAAGAACAATCCCATCAAACAGTGGATGAAGGATATGAACACTTTTCAAAAGAAGACATTTATGTGGCCAAGAAACATATGAAAAAATGCTCATCATCACTGGTCATTAGAGAAATGCAAATCAAAACCACATTGAGATACCATCTCACACCAGTTAGAATGGTGATCATTAAAAAATCTGGGGACAACAGATGCTAGAGGGGAAATGGAGAAATAGAAACGCTTTTTCACTGTTGGTGGGAGTGTAAACTAGTTCAACCATTGTGGAAGACAGTGTGGTGATTCCTCAAAGTTCTAGAAATAGAAATACCATTTGATCCAGCAATCCCTATTGGGTATATATCCAAAGGATTATAAACCATTCTGTTATAAAGACACATGCACATGTATGTTTATTGTGGCACTGCTTACAATAGCAAAGACCTGGAACCAACCCAAATGCCCATCAATGATAGGCTGGATACAGAAAATGTGGCACATACACACCATGGAATACTATGCAGCCATTAAAAAGGATAAGTTCATGTCTTTTGCAGGGACATGGATGAATCTGGAAACCATCATTCTCAGCAAACTAACACAAGAATGGAGAACCAAACACCACATGTTCTCACTCATAAGTGGAAGTTGAACAATGAGAAATGCATGGACACAGGGAAGGCAACATCACATACCAGGGCCCATTGGGGGGTGGGAGAGCTAGGGAAGGGATAGCAGGGGGTGGGGAAAGTGGGAGGGATAACATTAGGAGAAATATCTAATGTAGATGACAAGGGGATGGATGCAAGAAACCACCATGGCATGTGTATACCTATGTAACAATCCTGCACGATCTGTACATGTACCCCAGAACTTAAAATACAATTTTTTTAAAAAAGTTACCTTTAAGCAGAGAAATGGGGGAAACAGGTGTAAGAGAAGCAGGGTTCTCTCAAATACTTAAAATAGTTATTGCCAGATATTGTCAGAAGTCATTATGAACTACAATAATTATTACAATTTAAACCATTTTAGAGCTTAACACACTTAGATGCAAGCATCATTTGTCAGAAAAAGGTGGAGTTTGATTTAAAAACTTATACTTCAAAATACAAGGTTAGAAGGAAAAAAATATTGACCAGGCATGGTGGCTCATGCCTATAATTGCAGCACTTTGTGAGGCTGAGACAGCCAGATCACTTGAGCTCACAAGTTCAAGATCAGCCTGGGCAAAATGGCGAAACGCCAGTTCCACAAAAAAATACTAAAAAAAAAAAAAGAAAAAAAAAAAAAAAGAAAATTAGCTGGGCACGGACATCTGTAGTTCTAGCTACTCAGGAGGCTGAGCAGGGAACATGGCTTGAGCCCTGAAGGCAGAAGTTGCAGTGAGCCAAGATTGCACTGCTGCACTCCATCCTGGGAAACAGAGGGAGACCCTATCTCAAAAAAAAAAAAAAAGTAAAAATAATTATACTCTAGATTTTTGCTTCCACAATTTCTCTCTTTTACATATATATGTCATATAAAAATAGTTTTAAAAAATATAAATATATTTATTCTACATGGTGTATATTATATATAATAAAATGTAATATATTATAAATAATACATAGTTTATAGATCATGTATAATATATTTATTTACTTATATAAAACATATTTATATAATTTATATATAAATTTACACATTTATATATGAATATGTTTTATAAATATATGAGAAATATTTATATATGTTTGTCTATATTTATATATTTATGAAAGAAATATGTGTATATATATGTATATATAATGAATAAGAAGGCACTAAACTAATTATCTCCAGATTTTTCTGAAATTAGCAGGCAACAGCTGCTGTTATAGCATAAAGCAATATTATTATGATGGATACTCATGTGCTATTTTAAAATTTTATTAACTAAACTGTACATGGTTATGAGTATACTTTTAAAAAGAAAATCAACAAAATATTTCTCTTTTTAATCTTCTACCTGTTTTGAAATTGCCACATAATCTTATTTCTCTCTCAACACACTCTGCCACCATGGGTGAGAAATATTAGAGAAAAGCTGTGGGACTTAAAAAAATGACACTTGTCCTCAGACTTATATTAAGCCCTCAAAGAAATGAAACACCTTTAATACACTGTAGTAACAGATATAAGCTTAAATACAGTTGGTTATTTAAAATGTGATTCATTCACTATTAATCTCTTAACCTCCTCTGCAGGGAGTTGTCACTAACAGACAACAATCTGGAAGGCTTTCAGGGTCTGATACCTTTGCTGCAAACATTTCAGATTAAAGTCCCTGGTGCTTATTCAGAAAAATTCCCGATCCTTCCAGTGGCCAGTTTTGGCACTTCAAAAACAGAGAGAAAGTTGGAAGGAAAAAATGAAGGAAAACATTTTTAAAGGGGAAAGTGTTTGTGTGTGTGTGTGTGTGTGTGTGTGTGTGTGTGTGTGTGTGTGTGTGTGTGTGTGTGTATGACATAGGGAATCTAGCTATGTGTGGCTAGATGAAAATTTATCCTGATGAAAATTAAATAATGGCATTAAATTCTTCTCGTCTGCTTTTTCTGATAAGTGTCCATGATTGTCTATTTCTAGAAGACTCTCTTAAGGGTAGGACAAACATCATCACCTCTTCCCAGTAAAAAATACTTTATAGCTGAGTTTATTAAATTTAAGAAAACAAAAATGGAAAAACAGAATCTTGTTTATTTCAAAGCAAACACATATATTCCATTTTACCTCTGTCTTCAATTTTGTACTTTCTATGAAAATTATAATGTTTTTTAAAAAGATTTAGGTAGAAGTTGTAAATATAATCTTTCAACTGAGATGGTGTTATATCTTTCAACTGAGATGGTAATGGTGTTATTCTTCTTTTGGAAGTACTAAAAATTATGATTTCCAAAGATTCTTAATTGAATGTTTCCTCCCTTAACTCACACAAGAGTTCTTTCTGTATTTTTTATACTGCCTTAAACCACAGAATAATTCATTTAATATGGTTTTTCTCTGATAATATATTTAGAAAACAAGGCATATATCATGGTGATGGTCAGTTTTAGTGTCCGACTTTACCTTTTATTCATTGTTTAACAAGTACCTAGAATGGTTCTTTGCATGTAGAAGGCACCAATAAATATTATTCAATAATGAAAGGATGAAGGAATACCGTCACCCTTACATCTCTTCTAAGGAGCTTGCCTAACTTATGTCATTCACCAAGTAATTACTAGGCATCTACATACAATGTATCAATCTAGGGCTTTAGTGGCAAAGAAGTCATGGTGACTTCATGAAATTTGGGTTCCAGGGGTCCTAGTAGAGGAAATGTTGACAAACAACTTCAATAACTGCTCATGTGGGATCATGCTGAGGGGCATCTCACACAGCCTGGATCTTTAAGGAACATTTTCCCAAAAAAAGTGGATCTATATACTGAAATGTGAAAAGACACGAAGAATGGAAGTGATTGATAGGACGTATGGAGATAGATTATTAAACAGAAGAAAGCACATATGGAAAAAAAACCTGAAGAAAGATACAACACAGGGCTTTTAGGGAATGGAGAGTAACTCAGTAAGTCAGGAGAAGAGAATGTGAAGGAGAGAGGAGAGACAGGGGAGGCAAGCAGGGACAGAATGCCACCTAGAGTTAAAAACGCTTCACCCTGAGCTACATGGCTTGGTATACTATTTTAAGGTTTCAAAGTAAGAAATTCATTTGGGACATATAATTTGGCCTGAGAGTTCAAGGTTATATATTCTTGGTCTCCCAAAAATTATCATGGTTTAGGGCAGATGTGTCCAATCTTTTGGCCTCCCTGGGCTGCATTAGAAGAAGAATTGACTTGAGCCACACATAGAATACACTAACACTAACAATAGCTGATGAGCTTTAAAAATCACCAAAAAAATCATAATGTTTTAAGAAAGTTTACAAATTTGTATTGGGTCACATATAAAGCCACCCTGGGCCACATGCAGCCTGTGGTCTGTGGATTGGACAATCTTCGTTTAGGGTTTATTGGCTAATGCTGCAAAGTTCTCATGCTGTCTATGTTTCTAATAGTTAGAATTAGGCTACAGAAACGACACCTTCAATAGGCCCCCAGTTTTCACTGCATGCAGAGCACTATGTATGTGTATATATACATATACATATGTATATATACATATATAAGCATATATATATAAGTATATATGTATATATGTATATGTGTGTGTATATATATATGTATATATATACACACTCATAGATATATACACACACATATATATATATACACACACACACACATACATACATACATATATTTGATGATGATATATGTTTGTTAACCCTGCCCTGCTTTGGATCTAATGGGTGCATGGTGCTCTTTCATGAAATTATGAAATTCCTTCACTATCATTGCCCTCTATTGATGGATATACTGAAGAGCATAAATATGGGGAACTCACTATTGCCTGGTTTGGAATCTAGCCTTCTGGATTCCTTCTCTTCACTGTTGCTCTAATTATGAGGACCCTTACAGCATCTCACAGACCCTCCCTGCCAAAATTCTTTATGTTCACAACATATAGACACTGTGCGAAATCTCCACATGAAGGCGAATTTGACCGCCTATTCTCTTCTGAGCTTCTTTCAAAGTAGTTTAACTCAGAACATTTCACAAATTCTTCAAATATAGCAATGGTATTTGCTTACCTTCTTATCAAAACTTTGACCAACCTCTTTTGGAGAGAGTTTTTCTTAAAAGTGTGGAAAGAAATCAGCTTATTTTTATACAGAAGTAGAAGCAAGACCAAGAACTGATAACAATTTTTTTCTCCTCTGGGTAAAAGTAAAGTCTGACATGAGTTCACACATGCTGCAAAAATGAAGATAAGAAATGACAAGTAGCTCCAGAGGAATTGATTTTAGACTGTTTAAATCTGGACCAAAAAGAAAAAAAAACTACTAAAAAACTTTCATCATATAAGCCATGGTCTCTTAAAGACATCCTTGTATTTAAGAAGTTAAAGAATTCATTTTTTTCTGAGTGCTAATAGCTCACTGCAGTATGCTGAAGTAGTTCATAGTAACAGAGAAAACAGGACATTTTAGAAGCAGGTATGATGGTTTTGGATAACTGAAAAGCTTCTGTTCATAAAGCCGATGAGCTTGCTTAGCAAGAGCAAGTTTAATTTTGGTCTGGAGTCAATCAAGAAGAGATTACCAGCTCTGTGTAAAGAGCCTATCTATTACTTGCTACTGATAGCAAAAAGAATGGGATTTAGGCTTAGAATAGAAGGCTGCCAAAAAGCTATTTGGAATTTTCAGAAGGGAGGAAAATAGACTGAGTACATAGGTTTTTCATTTCCTGTGCTTTCCTTTAAAACACCCATGTTGGATAGGGAGTGCCAGTCGTTGTCAAAGTGGAAATCAAACTGGACAGACTGACAGTCAGGAGATCCGACTTTTGGTTCTGGCTTGGATTCTAGTTGCATGATCCAAAAAAAGTCATTTACCTTCCCTGAGCCTTATATTTCTCACCTATTAAATGAATAATTGAACTAGATAGTCACTATGCTTTAGTCTGTGAGCTTCAGGAAAATCAGAACTATGTGTTCCTTGTTAGCCTCAATAGCTAGCAGAGGGCGTGGCACACAGAAACCGTCCAATACATATTCCTTCTTGTAAAAAAACTATTTGTTAAATTTCTCTTAATAATGTCATATTTATTCCTAGATATGCTTTGAGACTAAAATAATTCATAAGAAATATCGATGATATACATTGAAGGATAAGAATATCTAGTTAGATAATTGAAGGAGCCATACATAACTGAAACTATTAAGCTTAATTAAAATAGCACTTTAACATATAATCCAACTAATAAGTATGTCCAATATTTTCCAGCAGGTTTATCTAGATAGCAATTTAAATAGGATATTGCTCAAGAAGCAAGTTTTGTTTTAGATGAAACCTTAATGATAAAAATGGTCAAAAGCCAAATAACTCAGAGATGAAACCAAATTATTGGTTGCAGTGAAATCTAATTGCCTTTTTTTAAAGGCTTCATCTGGACACCAGAAAGAGCTACAGAGACAGAGAGACAGAGACAGAGATTGGTAACAACTCTGTTTACATAAAATTTCCACATACCTGTGATAACCATGCCATTTATTTTCCATGAAGTTTCAGGTTACATTCACATCCCTTTCAAATAGAGGTTTGAAATCACTTAAGACCCTTGGTATCAACCAAAAGGTTGTGGCCAGAGGGTGATAGCCCCAGAAGCTGTCAGAATATAACTCGGCAGGAGGAGACTATGATGGAAGAAAAGGAAAAACATTTGGAAATGCCACAGCTTCATTTAAGTGCGTTCCCTGGTTAACAATATATTGATTCCGGCCATCTTTACATTGCAAGTAATGCATTTCATGGTGATGGTGACAAAACCATTTGACTAATTAAACATAATATTGAAAACAAACAGAAGGTATTTGTGGGGAAGGAGAAGCTCTCCTAACAAAGATACAACAGATAATGACATACTCACAGAAAACATAGGACATCCATTGAATTTTCCTATATCCAGGGTTTTCAATATGGGCCTAGAAGTTAAAGCAAGACTCTTCAAGACACATGGTTCTGAAGACAACATTCTTGACAACTAAGCCTTGGGCTATTTTCATGGGGTTTTACTGTTTCTACATCATGAAGTAAAATCTAATGTTGAAATATGTCTAAAATATTAAGATATCCTAAAAAATTTGTTTGTAGAGCCTCAATAAAATATAACAAAAGACAAATTCCTTTCTGTGCTAATAGGAAAAAGCTGAGGATTAATTATGTTCACAGCAAAGCCTATAGTATCTTTAAACAGCAAACACTGAAAATGAATGAAACCTTGAAAATTATTAGTCTGCAGGTAATATTGTGGCCCCATCTACTCCAATATGAGAAGAATAGAGTTATCTACCCCGATAAGAAAAAACTAGAGTTATTATCACCTTGAGTCAAATTACTGTTTTCAAACCAAATGATATAGACAAGTATATGGTAACATCTGGATATTACGTTCTAGGATGAATCTAATTCAATTAGACTTTGTCCTGATATAATCTGCTTGCATATGGAAGTTCTGATTCATAAATTCCTCGGGGTCCTAGCCTTTTTCCTGTTGTTTCTCTGTCATGAGTGGCTGCTATTCCCAAGGTTACATGATGTTCCTAAATGGCTTCTTTTGCTCCAGTCATTATGTTCATATGGAAAGAAAAGAGAAAGTACTTCGCTCCCTAAAAGATACTTCCCAGAAGATGCACAAGTAATTCTCATGTTCCACTGGCTGAAATTTAGTTATAAGATGACATCTGACAGCAAGAGAAACTGGAAAATGTCTTTATTATAAGCAGCTACATATCCTTGTAAATATATGGAATAAGAGAGAACAGTAGAGGACTACAACATAGCACTTATTTTTTAGATGAATAGTCGATATATCCTGTTGTTGAAAGCACAAAAGAAATATATCCTCAACAGCAATTGCAATCAAGCTGTGTTGAATACAGACTCATCTTTTATCTTCTCCCAAATCACTATCATTTCTACTTTGGTTTGCTGGAAAGTTACGAAAACTTGCTAATCTTTATGGCTTACTTTTTTCCTTTCCCATTTCTCTGCCATTGCCCCTGCAGTCTATCTTCACATGGTGCCAGAGCAATTTATTAAAACCTATGCGGATCATTCACTCCTATAATGGAAACTTTCCAATATCGCCTTCTTTTGCTCAGAGAATAACCCTCTACTATGATTTCCAAAGCCATATGAAATCTGGTTGTCCTCATTTTATAACTCTCTCCCCTTGCTCATTTCAGGCTAGCCAGAAATATTTTTATTTATTTGCTATTCCTTTTTTACACCAAGAATTCTCTTAACCCAAGGATTCTGCACTTGTTCCTTCTTTCTTAAAACGTCTTGCCCAAATGTTCACATGGCTAATTCTTTCATATTTTATATGACTCTCTCAAATGACCCCTTTCAAATAGGGTATTATCTGATCTCCTAACTAAAGTTAACCCCACCCACCCACTAGTCTAAATCCTGCTTCCCAGCTTTATTTTTCTCCAGAGACCTTTCCACCAACTACCACTATTGATATGACATATTTGCTTTATTTTCTGTCTTTCACAAACACTGTGAAAGCAAGGATTTGGAGAACTTTTGCTCACTACAAATTTAGTTTCTAAAATGGTACTTAGAATATGGTAGATACATAATAAGTATTTGTTAAATAAATTAATAACATGTTATAGCTAAGCCTGGAAACATAAAGCATGATCCATGTGAACTCTTCTTAACCATTTTGTTTGCTAAGCCGGATACACAATAGAGATTTGTGGATCTTCAAATTTCCATTTGCTGTTTGCCTTTCTCTATTTTTATTCTATTTATGCAGTATCACAGATAGGTTGGATAAGAATCCGCATTGGACTAAGTACTTGCTCTTTTGAGAATTTGCCAGTTTAAGCATTTTAATTGGCCTATTACACATGGCTAAATGAGTCAAGTGATTCACCATGGCTAAATCCCATTTGACTACATAAGGATCATGCAGCATTTTATCACTCTTTCTTGGCTAGATTATTTAATATTATTTGGTGTACATATTATCTTTTAATTTAAATTCTGTCTGCCATTTGGTGGTGTCTCTTTTAGCATTTTCCTTATAGTAAGGAACATCTTCTTGTGTGCATCCATGTGAGACTAAAAAGTCATAGAAGGCCTAGATATACATAACATTTGTTTCTGTATATCAAAATCATTTTCTGGTATTATAGTACATGTGGGGTCCTATTGTACAATATGTTTTCATTTCATTTATAACCAGACTGAACAGGAGTGACAATGTGAAAATGAAAAGAGTTTGCCCTTGTTCAGCTTGAGAAATTGCATCTGACATGAAACGAAAGGAAATATGTGAGAAAGTTGAAAAAAAAACAGTGAAATTTGTCAGAGGGGAAAAATGACATTCTTTGCTTAACTCCTCATGGAAAAATATTATCATATTCTTTACCAATTAAAAGTATTGGCATCATTTACAAGTTCTTTCTTATTATAGTTTGCTTAGTATAGTTTATGTTCATTATGTTATAAAGTCTCAAATCACTGAAGACAATATTTTGCCATCATTTCTAGTATAAACTGTTTCAGGAATATGCAGCATCAAATTATGAAAGGAAAACTCATCAATAATTAAGGAACTTAAAAAAAATAAATTTAGAAAATAAATCTCTAACCAATACTCCACTATAAATTGACAGGACAAAAAGCCTACTAAATAACGAAATTAAAGGAATGTATATATGTTTAAATATGCTGTGGTAAACATTTATTTTTCTCTTTAGCCACCAACATCTTTGGTTAGTAATGCCTTGAATTTCTTTCCTGGAACCACTATTCCTCCAGTCATAATATGCATATGAATATTAGATTAGACTCTTTCGCTGATTCTCTTATATGTTTATAAGTTAGGTCGTGCCTCTCTGTATATTTTGGCCTTCTGGTTACAATGATTGAATCAGGATTACTCCACGTTATTAAAACCATTAAGAGTTAGATCCAGATATATTTAGAACTCTCTCAGCCTATCTCAGCCAGGGATCCTCATCTGAATTATAGCACAGAAAATGATTTCAGCAACTGCTTTCCCAAAGATAGTACTCAAATTGTACCACCCAAAATACTGAGAAAGTTAATTCTTTACATAGCTGCATCTATTAATGTCTCAAGGCATCAGGATTTAAGCTCTGAAATGAATCTTAGCTGTGATCGAATGGAAGAGAAATTATTGAAAATATGGGGTTGGGAGTATGTAAAGCTTGATCAATTAGGATCTTGTAGAAGGGAAGCACAAATACAATAGTGCAGAACCAAGAGTTGGAAAATGAACCTTGCATAAGAGGTCATGCCCTCTGTCAATCTGGCACTATACCTGTCATACTAACTTACATAAGCCAAACACTTTCTTTTAAGCCTACATCCACTCTAGCTGGATTTTCTGACATTTGCAACAAAAGTGCTAATTGTTGTATTTAGATATTTACAAAAAGCCAAATGAATAATTTTCCAGCTAACTTAGGTGTAAAAGGTAGAGTTAGGTTTTAAAAGAAAATAACATTGCGTGTTACATTTGAATAATAAAATAGCATTTTTGGACAGCATGAAATAAGAATTGTTGTACTCAACAGTTAATCCAAGACAGACAAAAATAAATGGGAGAACTGACAAACAGAGGCTGCGTGTACATGGCATGAACTAAGCAGATGGATAGCACACCTCTACTCTCCCCCCTGGTCTCTATGGTTCTGGTCTTCCAGTGTCAGCTGAAAGGTAAATATATTTTTAAGTAACCAGGGCAGAGTTTCTCTAATCCTCTCTTTCTTGGGAGATTTAGATGGCAGTAGAGTAGAGATAAGGATAGGTGAATGTTTGCATAAAGTCAGTTCTGCTGCCTCATTAAGGCTGGGAGAGTCGTATCCAGCAGCCATCTTGATAATGTCGCAGTTCTTGACACAGATGTGGTGGTTTAGTGGCAGATCTGAAAAGAGGGGAAAAATAGCCTACTCCAGAATATATTTGTCTGGTAGGGGAATTTCTGGCCCCATCCCCCAGCCATGTGGAAGGAGCCTGACTCCTGATAAGGAAAGCCCTTCCCCCGCAAGGAGTCCACATGGAAAGTGCTTAACTCCCTTATGTGACTCAGCACAACGACCCCGGCTGAAGGAACTCCAGCTCCCTTCCGCCTAGCAACCACCTAACCAATCACCACCTGCCCCTTCAGCTCCCGCCCAGCAGACTTCCTGCCTAGAACCTGGCCAATCACCATCT